>CM024194.1:2985128-3019022 GCA_013435755.1 Amphilophus citrinellus
GAAGACAGTGAGGTAGGAGAGGCACATCAAATAACACGACAAAACGACCACTATTTACAATCCAATACCATCACACCAATCCTGATGCCATAACAATCTAAAACACCAATTAAGTTCAAACAATATATATTACAATAAGCTTCAAACAACTTCTTCACTGGTCCTGCAAACAGGTAAACAATCCAACCAGTTAACCAAAAACATCCTCATACTGTCAACCAAAACAAACCCAAAAGCTCAGTTATCTAAATGCACTAAATGCACTGTGTCCATCCATGTTTGCTTACATCACTGAAAGGTTTTTGTTTTGTATTAGGTACATTTGGACTATAAAATGTCAACTTTAGAATAAATATTACGACGGCTTTTGATATTTGAAAGAGCACACAATCCCTTCATGATCACTAAAATATGCCGGCACAACAATACATTCCACTTTGTAGGCAGATGTCTTAACATACACATGATCAATTAAACTGCCTTTCTCAGTTGTGGGAGATATAACATACTGAGAGTATCCTTTTTCACTCATAAATGTACACAAATTTGAAGATTTCAGTATGTTATCATTAAAATCACCCACAATAGCAATTGTGTCACTTTTACAATGTAACCAATTTAATAATGTTTCTAAGTTTCTTTTAAACAAAGACATGGCATAAGATGGGGGGCGATAAATGACAGCAATTAACATCTCATAAGTCCTACTGTGAAAAATTAAGCATTCCAAATTGAAATCTAGTACTGTGACCTCATAAGATACATTTTCATCACAGTACATGCCAACACCCCCATGTTGTTGGCCTTGCAACTCTATTAGTGCTGGGTTGGTACTAGTCCTATAAAAGGAACTCCGTGGGCAACTATGAAATCTAAAACCATTAATTTGAACTGCTTGTTCCGATGACTCAGCAGTTAACCATGTCTCTGTCACAGCAATGCAGTTAGGCTGCCAGAGCTGTGTACAAAATGCTAGATCTGTCACATGCCTAGCTAAGCCCTGAACATTCATTAAAAACAAAGTAAAAGTGGGCTTGCTACTGTTGGGCCTTAGCATACTTTCAGTCAAGAAGGGAGGCATGCTCTGAATCGCAGTTTTAATATTATTATTACAAAAAATAGCTTTTTCCTTAAAATCCTGTATTATTAGTCCGTCTAAACTCCTAACGCGACTTAGAGCGACATACGCTTGACCGGCTGCAAATATTTTTTTGAGGGACACCACTGCTTTATCTAGAGAAATGCCTTGTACTTTATGAACTGTACAGGCCCACGCAAGTTTCAGTGGAAACTGACGACGGACACCACCTTTACTGTTGGCGCGTTCTTCTGGTTCTATACGGATACATCCTACTAGATCTGGAGAGGGGTATGAACTCCGTTTTCTCTTCTCTCTGCCTGCATCGCAATCATCAAAAAGAACATATACTGCCTGAGGGAACATCTTACTTGACATGGCAATATCTCTAATTGTTCCACACAAACCATTAACAAGTCCATCCTTGACATCTATGTTTTTACATAACATTACACGCGCACTCTTACCCAATAGCAATTTTTCTGGTAAACAGGTGTATTTCGCATCTAAATGAGCAGAAGCTCTTAACTCTAACTTCCCAGTTTTTGGATTTAAGCCATAATCTTGAGCATCAATGTCGACATAGTCATCACAACAGGTTTTGAGCTGTTTAAGATTATGCTCAAAAACTTGGCAATTTGTGGGAAAAATATGCAGAGCAGAAGAGACCTCTCCAGTTTCATGGCTTTTTAAAATCTCTATATCACTTTTCAGCATTGGTGTGCCTTTCGAATGCATACGAAGTCGATTTAATAACTGCGCAAACAATTCATCTTTTTGTCTCATAATAGTTTTTAGTTCTACTATTGAAAAATTGGTCCAAAGGTTAACACCTATATTTTCTGCAAACAGTGCTTTCCCTTTGACAGGAGGCAACTGAAAAAAGTCCCCAACCGCAATAATACTAACATTTCCAAATGGGGAAAAGTCACCTGTTTGTTTAATCTGTCTTAATCTCCCATGAATATAAGCTAACAATTTATGGTGCACCATAGAAATTTCATCAATGATGAGAATTTGGAGTTCACTATATTTTGCACGAAGAGAATTTAACTTCTCTTCACCCAAAGGTGTGTAAGGTAGCTGAATACTAGTTCCAATATGGAAAGTAGTGTGGATAGTAGCTGCTTTTAAATTATAAGCTGCTATCCCAGTTGGTGCAGTCAGTAGGACACTAATGCTATCAGGATGACGGCACAAAGGTGTCAGCAACCTGATAGCTTCATACTGAATTGCTCTAATCAGGTGACTTTTCCCCGTTCCTGCCCCACCTGTAATAAACACGTGAAAAGGGTCCGGATTTTTACCCCACACTTTATCCAAACACCACTGCCTAATTTTATAAAATATTTCCAGTTGGAGCTCATTCAAAGATCTAATTAATGCCAGGCCATCATTTCTGGACAACAAATTATTACATTTCTCCAAGTGACTCACTTCCTCGTGGACAACAGCCAAATCGGAATATTTTCCACTTCATTTTCTGCATTTTCATTCTTATCAAATTCAGTGAGGCACTCCAAACGCTCAACCTCTTGTTCAGGACACAACATGCACCACGCATCTTCTAAAATCTCATCACAATCAATTTCATTTTGGATCTTCTCCAAATCTTCTGTTTCTAATTCAAATTTATTGCGATTTGATCTCACTACAGACTTGACAGAATGTACAGACCCATCAAAAAAACGCACGGTACCATTTTCAAAAAAAAGTAAAAATGTCTCCCAATTTTGTGGTTTTAAGATGTCGCGATAAGGTAGGAATAACTGGATCATACTTTTATGAAACAGCTCTGGGTTTTTTGTCTTAGAAAAACGTGCATATCTAATTACTGCTGGTTGTGTACGGGTTCTTTTAGTTACAAAGCCACAGTCATTCTGTAACTCTATTGGTTTTTTACATTTTTCATTTTTAGAAAGAAGTCGATAGTCTGACGCAAAGGTAGCCATGCACATATCATTAAACGTACTGTCAATTGGCCTATTCTTATATCGATCAATAATACTCCGCATCCAAATATCATCTTCTCCATCCGTTTCTGAAACCCAACTTATTGGTTTACTCATTTTGACTATGTTATCCCCGGTTGGAATAAAAATTACTTTTCTTGAACACTCTTTTAAATGCATATTTGTCAAGCGGTAAACCGATTCCTGTGCGGATACATCTCTATTATGTAAATAAACGCTGCCTAATTTTTTCATTGCCTGTTTTGCATCGAGATTACCTTTAGTGGCTTCTTTTTGGGCATTGTTTAACAATAAACCCATCTCCCGCTCGGATTTACTGATGTAAGAAATAATATAAACGATGCAAGCATAAACGTCAACGACAAATTGGATATCGAGATTCGCGTTCCAGCACTTGAGTAAATTTCTGTTGTACTGGTTGATCCAAACTTCTTTAACCTGCCTCTTTAAAACTATTTGAGTACGCCCACCAAAACGTTTATAGGCTGCCTCGAATATTTGTTGATTAATACCCAGTGACGCAAATAAACTTTCAACGCTATTGTGGGGACAATTTTCGTCAGAAACTGCTGTCTTTATCGCTTTCATTATGTCAGCTGCTTTCTCCCGATTGATTAAGTCTTTATAATCTGGAGGACAGGTGCACTGGTCTTTATCGTTATCCTTACTCCTTTCAATGGCTGTCTCATTTTCCTCTTTAGCTTTACAGTATGGGCACTTTTTTTTAATTTCTACTTTTTTAATGAACGTTCGTGCCGACACTGGACGGGGAAAATTAAATCGACAAACTGTTTTACCCTTTTTACACGATTTTGAATGACGCTTGGAATGTTGCTGCACGGATGTAACTATTTCAAACAGTTCATCATTTTCTGGTGGCAACTCGCACGTAACATATCTATCTATAAAAGCTACTACTTCGTCGTCACTGTTTTTGTCTATTTTCGGCGCACCCTCGATCCAAAAAAGTGCATGAACATGTGGAGATCCACGCTGCTGGAACTCTACACGGTAAAAATAATCAGTTATTTTGCCTATTGGTTGTGAGGGAGACATTAATACTTCCTTCAGAAAAATATGCCAGCGATAGTCAAACATCCTGGCTGCAGTAACAGGATTTCGACGCAAAAGTTCACAACGTTCGGACCACTCCAAATCCTCTACGGTCTGTCTTCTACCGTCTTGTATTAAAATTGCCTTTAATAAATTCTGCCAGCGCAAATCAGCAGAACTAAAGGAACAAAACCATGTGGGAACGGATAACTGGCGAACCATTGCTAGCAAGTCGCTTTGAGCAGTCTGCCAAAATGCTGGAGTACCTCTAATGGGTTTCAGAAAACGGTAGCCATCATCAAACTCCAGCAGGTTCTTTAAAGATTCTATAGTATTTGACTCTTTAGAGCAGTGTTTTTCAAACGCATTAGTTGTTTGGCCTTTTCTAAGTGCTATTGAAACATTTGAAATGACTTGTTGCACTTCCGACATATATTGCGCAAAGAATATGTATTCTATATTTTGGGCAAACCTGCCATCTGCGTGCATTATTCTGTTATTAAAGTATCTCGACAATGTTAAATAGTGTGGCCTTCTCTCGTGATACGTGTTACGGCCTTTTGGGAATAATACTGGGAAGCATTTGGCTTCATTTTCTTTATCAGAGAGCAACTTAACCGGGTTATTTCCCTCAGCCGGAGCCAAATTTATAATGTCTTCGAAATATTGATCCAACACTTCCTGACCTATATCAACAGGCATTAAACAAGTGTCCTGAAACATGCAGTGTTGCTGTCTATCATGAAGAAGGTCATCAACTCCTGCAGTTTCAGGCACATCATCATTTTCTTCTGTATTTTTATCTAAATCTCTATCTACTTCTTGACCAAATTCGTCAATCTTGTCTTCTTTTTGGCATGACTCATCCTCTGCTTGCTCTCTGACAAATTCATTCAACCAAGCTTCATTGAACTCTATATCCTTATAGTATTTATTAACCCGTTTTAAATATATTAGTGCTTGTTTTATTTGTGTTGAATCTACAAATTGATACTTGTAATGGCCTTTATAAGTTAATTTTCGCTTTAATTTAACACGCAAGAAAGAACCATCCATGTCAGAACGCGGGAGTAAATTTGTCGTTTGTACAATATTAGCAGGAACACGTAATTGGACCATGAACACCGTTTTGACCACCTTTTGGTAGAGCTAGTATTTTCATGAATGCAATATGGGGTGCAATCAAATGCTGCTCTAAACTGTTCAAACAACTTAAGTCTTCTGGAATGTCATCTAATTGTAAATTGTTAATGTAACATTCAGGGGGAATTTGACCTTTTTTTATCTTATAATGACAGTTGTAACAAATCCACAGCTCCCCTCTGGCTGTATCTAATATGTTACATGGCATGCTGCATTCCATATTGCACTTATGTAAATATTTCTCACTAATACATTTGTCTGCTATTAGTGATGTTTGTGTCGTACCACTATAACAGGCTTTGTCACATTTCAACACCTGTTTTCTGAAAAAAAGTCGATAACAGACACAACAAACAAATTCAGTTCCGATCTCAACCTTTTCTAAGAATTGCTTCATAACAACTTCAAAATTCTTTGCTTTATCTTTAGACAGGTTACTTCTCAGTTTTTGTGTTACAAGTATTTTTTTTCTATATTCACTGTTTCCATGGTATTTACTTTTTCGAAATTCTTTAACTTTTTGTCTAAAAGAAACATTTCGATATTGTTTTATGTTACGCTCTTTGAGGTTTTTTCTATGTGACTTATTATGCCGATATTTTTCTTTACTCAGTGCTTTTACATTTTCTTTATGCAATTCATTTGTTTTGTATTTTTCTTTGCTTAGTGCTTTTTTCATTTGTCTATGTCGTACATTTGTCCAATATTTTTCCTTGCTCAGTGCTTTGACATTCTCTTTGTGTAACTTGTTTGTTTTGTATTTTTCTTTGCTCAGTGCTTTCATTACTTCTTTATTCAACAAATCAGTTTGATATTTTTTCTTACTTTTGGCAATACACATTAACTTATACATTTCTTGCTCTTTATATTTTTTTCTGAGACTTTCTCTACATTTTTGTTTACAAATTTCATTAAAAACCGTATCTTCCTGATATTTCATTTTCATTTGCAATTTTCTTTTTTTGTCTTTAAATTTAGACCGCATTACTTTACTCTTTACTGTTGTTACTGGTAATAAGATATCTTGAGTTGTTGAGTGAATTTTCGATCTAATATTGTAGCGTAATGAATGTGAGCTACTGCTTTCACAATGGCCATAACAACTTTGACCATTAGCCTCTTTAACACAAATAACAGTCTCATAATGATTTCTATGATTTTCTAAATAGATGGCCTGACTAGACAAACGCTTGCTAGTGCAACTATATTTAACCCACTGGCCATCAACAAATGTGAATACGTCAATGCCCAAGTAATCCGCTGTAACTTGTATTTCCAGTTCAGTTGCCCAGGTATTTACATAACGCATTTTCTTCTCTGAAACATAATCTTGGACTGAAGAAAATCCGTCACGTAAAAAGCTCTGGTATTTTATACTGTTATTTTCTAACTCTTTAACAATAGCCAGTCTAATTTTACGATGGTTTTTTTGAGTGCCACTAATTGCCTGTGAAATGGCACGAAAATAGCAATTACCGTCAGCTACTATTGGTTCATTTAAACAAGGAGCTCCTAATGGAAAGCTATTAGTTGAGGTTGTTCCATGAAATTTTTCAAACTCTACATTCATCAGATTGCATAAAACCTTGGAAAGATCATTGCCGATTGGACTGTAACACATTTGATGTATCTCTTCCTTCGAAAACATTACATCAGCCTCCGTATCCTCTGTGGCCTCTACAAAAGGAGACTTTGACTCTGATGGCCTGGCACAGTCATCACTCCGCACTAATCCACTGTGAGACTCACTGGCAACACTAATAAAAACTCCAGTGATCTCAAAAACCTTGTTCACTACATTGAACGCTCTGGCGAGACGTTTAAAGTGACTCACCAAATCCATAATAGAATTGAAATAAACAACAACACTGCTGCCCTCGGGATCTATCATCCCTGTTGCACTCCTCGCATGAGAGTCAATGACAGCATATTGACCATTTTCAGAAATGATGGCACAAGTATTACCACATAGTGTAAATAAACATGTAGTATACTGTGCCAACATTCTGCTCAGCCCAGTCTCTAAGCTAACAAGAACACCAACATCAATGAACTCACCACTATCTACACCAACCTGACCAGAAAAACAATCGCCATAGAAAAACATCAAGGTCTTACCATCAATGTCCCATTGCTTTGGCAGATTTGGGACAATTAACATTCTTGACCCAGGAGTAATCTTATTCTTCTCTTTACGGTTTTTGTACAAAGCATCTCCCAACACTACAGTTGTATCTAAATCCTCCTGCTGCCATGAAAACACAGTGGAAACTACATGTTTTGCTAGACCAATCAATGCTATAGGCATACACTGAAAACCAGGATACTCAAACAAATCATTGCCCTGGTGAAATGATCCTCTAATATTATTTGGGAGACACTTTGATTCCGCTCTTGTGCCTACAGTAGCCACACTATCAAAATCGCAGTCTATTGCCTCATCTAAACCAAATGATAAATGAATGCCACCAGCCTCTCCACCCACTACAGAAACATTCTGACAACAAATGCAAGACACGGGATCCTTCTCCACACTCCGTCTGGCTGATCTCTGGGCGCGGTGACGTGGAAGTCTCCTCCCCTCCATCTATAAGAAAATGTATCAGATTCAGCCATATTGAAAGAAAAAGACTTTAGATGCAAATATATTGCAGCATTAACTTATTTTTATAGACTACATATAAAATACATTTAATACACAGTCTCAAAACATGTAAATCCATGCTTTATTTCAGGCAAGATCAGTAGTTTGGAAAATTAATGCAATATGTAGTGTCTTCAGTAAATGTTTAAGCTGCTGTGTGTAAGATCAAGTGACTGGAATAGATTACTATTTGAGTGCAGGAACTGTGTGTGGTCCAGTGTTGGTGTGTGCATCAGTAAAATCAGTCACAACACAAAGAAAGAAGACAAATTGATAAAGATGTGCATATGGACCTCAGATTTTTTTTAAATATAATTAACCTGTATAAAGCGTGTGTGGATACATTTGAGTATTCGTCAAGTCAGCTTTGACACAATGAAGTGACATTTTATTTTATATCCTTTATTTCACTGGATAAGTGTCTCATTGAAACTAAAATATCTTCTTGACGAGGGACCTGCCATGAGCAGAAGAGTTATAAGTAAATAACACATTCATAAGTCACACATCAAACACAGATGGCTGGAAAACTCAGTCAAGATGGGTTAAATATAAACAGAAACATTTCAAAAACAGTCACATTGCCGGAGACTACTCCCTTCTTGGTGCCAACTGAAAACTGTCTTATGAAGAAAAGGTGGAATATTTAAATCCTCAAGGGAAACATTAACAAATTCCTGAGAGAGTAGCTCATGATGGTTGGAAGAACTGATCATGTATGTAGTCATAGGTGGAAAGTTGACCAAGAACACATTTTTAAACAAAAAACCGCAAATATGAAAGTCTGCAGGCTGACAGTGTGGGACACCTTGGAGCAGCGTTCAATATTCAGAGATGGACACTCATATCCACAACAGTGATAAAACGTAGAGCACAATGATGCACAACTAGATTTTTCAGGTGCAGTTCTAAAAAGCCAAAACTTGAAGATTCTGATTTACTTTTGGACAAAACTATATACAACCCTTTTATGTACTTTACCAACCTGGTCCTTCACCAACACAGCAGCTGGCACGTCGTCCACCTCAGGACTGGTAGGCAACGTCGGTGTCACCCCCACAACATCGGTCTCCATCTAAGTACAAATATAAGACAACAAATGTTATATTTACAAATCACATTCAAACTACCAGACAGATGTCATACTACCACTAATACTAAAAGACACCAACCCGGTCCTCCACGGTGTCCAGGATCACCACAGGACTGGTAGGTGGCCCAGGTGTCACCCCCACGACCTCGACATCCATCTGAGGAGATAATGCAAACATCATTTTAAGATTCCCAAAGTAGTCTAGTAAGAATTTTAGAACTGCACATGACAAGCACATACCCGGTCTGGGACCATCCCACGTGGAGGACTGGTAGGTGATCCAGCCTTCACCTCCACAATGCTGGCTCCTGCCTCCACCTGGCAAGGAATTTATTTATTCATTTTATTTTGTAACACCCCCCACAAGAACACAGCAATTTACATTTAAGTTTGAATTTTACAAACCTGCCGCATTGGCTGGCGTTTCTTGGAGGCAACAGCTTTCAGGCGTCTCACACGGGGCGCCTGAAAAGAATATATACAACACGTAAATGCATTGAAGAAGAATAAAAGGTTTTACATTCAAAACAAAATGAGTTCCATAGTCATATGTGATGGTGAAGAGCTCACCTTCTCAACAGCAGGAAAGGTGTTGGTGCACTCCGCTGAGTCAAGGTCTGAAGGACAGACCTTGTCCATCTCCTGCAAGATGGCCCAGCTAAAGCGGACAGGGGACAGCGGGATGGAAAAAACAGACTCCACCTAAAAAACAAAATTAAGACATTATTGATTAAAATGACCCATGAGCCTTACAATACTACAGCTAAGATAAAAAATACATTTAACAAACCTGCTGCCGGTCAACCAGCCGCCTCTTGGGATCCCCAGGGGAGTGCGCGGGGCTCCCAGGCCGGTTCTTTTGTGGGGAAAAAAAAAAAACAGTACAACTTGATTAATTACATTTTTTTTTGTGGCAATTAACAATCATGGCTGGCATGTCTACCAGGTGCAACTCTTACCTTCTTGCCCTGTCCGATAAGCGTCCATTCAGAAGGGGGTGGCCGTGGCAGAGGAACTGAGCCTGTCACGACCAGCCTTGGTGTGACCCTTCTGACAGGCGGGGAGGTCCTCTGAGACACCGGGGGCGGGGTGATTGGCGGCGGTGTCTCGGACAGCTGTTGGAACGAAATGTTCCACAGCAGTTGGCTGAGGATGTCCATTCCCCCGTCTGTATCGCTCAGATGGACCTGCAAAAAGAAGAGGGGAGAATATAGAAATTATACATATATTAAATGTGTCCTGCAGTGTTCTTTGAATTTACATAAATCGCATAAGTAATGTTACTTACGCCATCTCTCGCCCACAGGTGCAGTTGGTCCATCGGAAAGTGTTGCGCCACAGAAAAGTACTTGACACCTTCAGTAAAACAATTACTATGGTTAGCAGAACACTTGAAGATGATATGTTTTATTTGCTCCCCTAGAAGTTCATGAAAAGGTTAAGTTAAGGTTACCATACCCATGCGTGCGGCAACACGGTGGTATTCCTGGCTCAGAAGGTTTTGCAGTTCCACCTCGACAGTGAGGCGAGGTGGAAAGTCCAGGACAACAACCTAAACACAATATCACATGATGTTAGTTTCAAATGAGACTGCAGGAACTGAACATTTTCAAAATAGAAAAAGAAAAGTGCGTACCTGCTGCCAGCGGCTGCAGACGGTAGCAAGGTACCGACCGAAGTCGGCTGCAGCCTCGGTGACTGTTCTGCTGGCAGTCAGGTTGTTGGAGGGAGCGATGAGCACCACGAGAGACGGAGTTCGATCAAGCTGAGTATGAAAGATCTCCCTCTCGAGCTGCGCGGCGCTCGCTCCGGGTGTGGAGCAGATCCCGAAGCTCAGGCATCCCTCTGGCAGTGCCACAAATCCATCCGCAAAGTGGCGCAGATGGGAGTCTCCAACAACAAATACAAACTGAGAAATGCCATAATTTTGGATGTTAATCACACTGTGCTTCTCATATTTTCTCCCTATATTATTCTTTAACTGTTGAACAGCCATCGTACCTTCTTGTTGGGAGACTCTGGCGGGATGACCAACTTGTGGCTCTTCCCGGTGAAGGGGGAGATTGGCCATCGCCGCACACGGTGACGGTAGCCAGTGCCACGTCCTTCAAAGACAGACATGAGACTTTGAAAACTCAGTAACAATTTGAATTCACAGTATTCAAAAACAGAACAGATACATACGTGTGGGGACTTCCTCCCTTGCCAGGAGAGAGCGTACAGGAACAGCCATCTGCTCTGCCGCCCTCTTCCTCATCGCTTGGGAGCGACGATGAGACTTTCCACGGGGCATTCTGAAAGCATAGACAAATCTGGTTCAAAAATGATGCTCCAAACGCTGTAATAACTCAAGCCTAGTGTATTGTCTACATTCAAATTAAAAACATGAGCATTCAATTTGGCAAAACCTGATAGCAGGAACCCATAGGGATATATTTTCATATAAAAATTATTCTGAAACATTTTCATTCATGAGTGTTAAAAAGACTGACCTTCAAAATGGGGGTCTTGAAGAATGTGCAGGTTGTGTTAGTCTGAAGATTAACTCTTAAGACAAACAGAAAGACAAACACACCATTAAACTAAAGTCATAAGAATGCCAAAAATGACAATGATGAAATGCTGAAAACACACAGGTCAGTTAAAATTCACGCAGGGCATTAGCTGACTGCTTTTTACGCCTTATGGTGCACTTTTCCCAGCAGATCAATGCAGCAATTTCTATGCATGTTTAATATGTACCACCAAGAATAACAGTCAGCTGGTATTACTGGCTGTGCAATTGCAAGGTATACTCAGGCCAATTGAGGTGTCCCATTAAATACATAAACTCAAAAAATACAACATGCAATCATCATCACTTAAATGCTCCTTTAAATGACACTGCAGTCAACATAAAGAAACACCTGACCACCAATGTCCCATCTGATATTGTTTAAATCTGCATTTGAAAAACCTTAAACAGGGCATTGCTAAATAGTACACGAGACAACAAAGCGTGTCTGTCTGTGGGAGAGGAAGAGGGAGAGAGAGAGGTGAGGGAGAGCCAAAAATCAACCTCAAACCAGAAATGCAGTCAATATAAAGAAACTTTAACATCAGCCAAAGTATAAAGCACAACTAACTCAAGTCAGAAAAACTGCCAAAAAAATAGGTACAATGACACTATGGTCACCATAAAGGAACACCTGACCACCAATGCCCCATCTGCTACTGTTTAAATCTGCATTTGATAGAAAACCTTAAACAGGGCATTGCTAAATAAGACAAGACAGCAAAGCATGTCTGTCTGTGGGAGAGGACGAGAGTGAATTAGAGTTGAGGGAGAGTTAAAAAAAAAAAAAAAAAAGATATATCAACCTGACCAGAAATCCAGTCACCATAAAGAAATTTCAACATCTGGGACATATAGGACTGTTAAAATATTAAATACTAAGTTGGCATAGACAATGCATTCAAATAAAGCTCCAATGGAATTACAAGTACACAAGAATACTCTTTTTATACCTCACAAAGATAATAATCAAACCAGTTCAAAAGCTAATTTTATTTTAAAGATAAATTAATAAAAAATTAAATACACACCACACACCTATAGTCATTCAATTTCCCCACTTTCAAATGCTCCTTTAATAACTAACCACAAGTGACATATGTAGAGGCCATGAAAAAATGATCTAATCTGATCTAAAAGATGTCATATTTCATCAAAATCAGTTTACCAAACATAAATAAACCAGCAATACTCCTAACACAACAATAATAATAAGCCAGCACTAACTCAGGTGACAGAAAGTAACTCACCTAATCACTTGGCATAGACAATGCATTCAAATCCATCTCCAATGAAATTACAAGTACACAAGAACACTCTTCTTAATCCCACAGAGACCGAGTGTAAAGCAGCATGAACTCATGTTAGATAAACTGTCACCTGGCAACTAGTTTCCAGCAACTTCTGTTTAACACTCAACATGGCACAGCACAGTGATGGAGTCATTCAGAACTACTGAAAGTGACATTTACAGATACACAAAATATAAGAATCTGCTACCTTTTAATCTGCATTTGATTAAAAAAAAAAAAACTTAAACAGGGCATTGCTAAATTAGAACAGTGGCAGAAAGCCTGATTCCATAAATGTACAGCCATAAAAATCAGCTACAATTACACTGTGTCTGTGCATGTCTATGAGAGAGAGAGAGAGAGAGAGAGAGAGAGAGAGAGAGAGAGAGTAAATTGCCTTCATTAATAACCTGACCAGAAAGCCAGTCACCATAAAGAAACTTCCTGTCACACCTGACCACAAATGTCCCATCTGCTACTGTTTAAATCTGCATTTGATAGAAAACCTTAAAGAGGACATTGCTAAGAACAGTAGCAGCAATTACACTGGCTGTGTGTGTGTGAGAGACAGAGGTGAGAAGAGGGGCAAAAGAGGGAGAGGGGTGAAAGGTGAGGGGGTGAGAGAAAGAGAAGTGAGAAACAGATTAAATTGCCTGTAAGAAAAGTCAACCTGACCAGAAACCAAATCACCATATAGAAACTAATAACTGACCATCAGAGTCACATTTCTTTGTCATATACAGTATGGGGCAGTTAAAATATTAACTAAGTTGGCATAGACAATGCATTCAAAACAACCTCCAATTCAATTACAAGTACACAAAAAATACTCTAATCACACAGAGACCAAGTGCAAAGCAGCACTAACTCAGGTCAGAAAAACTGCCAAAAAATTAGGTACAATGACACTGCAGAAACACCATAAAGAAACACCTGACCACCAATGCTACTGCATCTGCTACTGTTCAAATCTGCATTTGATAGAAACTCATAAACAGAGCATTGCTAAATACTAATCAAGACAGCAAAGCATGTCTTTCTGTGGGAGAGCGAGAGACATGGATGAGAGACTCCAAAATCAACCTGACCAGAAATCCAATCACCATAAACTTCAACATCTGGGACATATAGGCCTCTTAAATATTAAATAATAAGTTGGACTAGACAATGCATTCAAATGAAGCGCCAATGGAATTTCAACTACACAAGAATACTATTTTTTAACATCACAAAGATAAAATCATCCAACCTGTCAATTTTATTTTAAAGAATTAATTTTAAAAAATGAAACACACACCATACACCTATAGTCATTCAATTTCCCCACTTTTAAATGCTCCTTTAAAAACTAACCACACTATACAATCATCACTTTGACCCTTTAAACGATACTCCAGTCACCATAAAGAAACACCTGACCACCTATGCCCCATCTGCTACTGCTTAAACAGGGCATTGCGGAATACTAAACAAGACAGCAAAGCATGTCTGTGTACGTCTGTGTATATGTGAGAGGCAGAGTGAAGGCTGGCACTGACTCAGGTGAGATAAACTGTCATCCTAACAAGAATTTGCAGGTGCACTCAGCTGATCTGTGTACCTGTCTGTGTGACACAGCAGGTGAGAGAGAGTATGTTGAGTGAGACACACAGCTCAGCACTACAGTGATCAAATCCAAAAAAAAAAAAAGAAAATCTTGCCACTGAAATCGTTAACCCTTTAACACTAGGCGATCGCAGCTGATGCGCACATTACTTGCCCTTAATAGCGGCGAACAGCTGATTAAAACATTGCATTTGAGCGCAAATCAGCTGATCAAGGTTCCTTAAACTTTATACCATAACTCCGAAACCGTTTGTCCTATCGGAAAAATGCAAACAGTTCCTGAAAGCCCAGCAATTACACTTCACAGCCATATAGAGTGATTACAGTATTTGTTGCCAGAAGTCCGTGCACGGCGGCACCTTTGAAGTACGTTTTGCCACTGCAGAAACAGATCTTGCACCGTAGAAGTGCAGCAAAACTTACGTACATGAATAGCCAACTGAAAAGCTGGATGACAAGCATGGAGCTAATCTCATGACAAGCACGGAGCTATCTGAACAAGCCAAATGACACAACACACACACGCCATGCGTGCTACATGCTACTAGCGATTAGCATGCTATTAGCATGCTAACCAGCTAGCCTTACATGCTTTTAATGCTAGCAGGGAAAAAGGCATCACAATGCATTCGTGCACAGAATTAACCAGGGTCTCTCGCAAGCCTTTATTACAAGCACAGCTCCCTCGGTTCATTTTATTTTTTACTGATGTGTAAAGAAAAAAAAAAGTTTAAACTTCAAACACATTTTGCTAGCAGAGACCCAGATTAAACCATTACTAAACATACAAAAAAGGAGGAAAGAGGAGATCAAACTTACCCAAAGTCACACGCACTGCAGGCTGGAAAAAATCACTCTCGGATGCTGGTCTGAATAAATCCAGAAGCTCCAAACAGCACAGAAATTGAGCAAAAGCACAGCGGCCGCGCGATCACTCACTCTCCGTTAGTCTTTGCAAAGGCAAAGGCAAAGAGCCCGAAGACGACACCCATATTTATAAGGTTGGCTGGCATGGTTCAAAACTTTGAATTGAACCAATCACAGCTGTAGGGGAGTGGGCTGACACCAATCCACCAATCAAATGCTGCCAGCTACTGGCTCAAACACTGACAGAGATGGATGTGATTTTTTTTTTTTTAAATAAAATGTATAATACACATTTCTCAATACTAAAAACTGACATTAAACAAAGATAAAAATGATAGACTAAAATATCCATAGCCAAATCTTTTTAGGGTTTATAAATTTTAATTTTATTGTTTTAATGGTATTTCAGAGAAGCAGACACTTTCTTTCTGTACCCCACTCTGACAAAACATGACATGCATGTCACAGGCATTACCATGGTAGTGGGCCAAATGCTCCATTAAAATTCCAGTGGAAAACCTGACATTTAAGTAATATACACCTTTTTAAACTTCTTTTGAACTGTACATTTTAAAAAAAAAATGTTTTGTGATGTTCAACTGCAGAATGCAGTGATCGTGACACCATGACATTTTGTTTGACTCTCATTCTCATTACCGTGAAATTTAAATAAGTTATGTACTGAACCAGCCTTAATCAATAACTGAGGATACATGGCCACGGTAGTGTGATGGTTTGCACTGCTGTTTCTCTGCTAGAATGACTTCTAGAAGGTCTGGGTGGCCTCTCTGTTTGGCATGCTTCCCGTGTCTGCATGGGTTTCTTAGGGTACCCTGGTTTCCTCCCACAGTCCAAAGACATGCAGTTACTCGGGTTAGGTTAACTGGTCACTTTAAATTGCCCATTGGTGTGAATGTGAGTGTGAATGGTTGTCTCTCTGTGTTGGCCCTGAAACAGGCTGGTGACCTGTACAGGGTGTACCCTGCCTCGTCCTATGTCAGCTGGGATAGCATCCAGCCCCCTGCCCCCCCGTGACCCTGAACAGGACAAGCGGAAGAGAATGGATGGATGGATTAAAGACCTTGTCATGGTAATGACCTATGTCACACCTATGTCATATTTCAAGATAAGATAAAACTTTAATGATGATCCCACAATGGGGAAATTTGTGTATTTCAGCAGCTCAGTGCAGAGAAGAGGGATGAATAAAAAAGGAAATAAAAGAGAAGAGAAAAACACTATATACTTAAAATATATATCAATACACATATCAATATATATACATATGCACACATATACATCAGAACAGTATATACAGATATCAAAACACTATATACATTTGTAGGTGGTAAAGTATACAGCATACACATTATTCATTATAAGGGTGAGGGTGTTGTAAATATAAAAGGTGTATGCACTGTGTGCATAAGTGATGGCAGGGGAGTTAAAGTGTTGAAGTGACTCATGACATCATGATGTGTTGTACAGTCTAACTGCTGTTGGGATGAATGACCTGCAAAAGCACTCCTTCCTGTAGCGAGGATGTTTCGGTGTCTGACTGAAGGAGCTGCTCAGCTTACTCACGGTCTCATGCAGAGGGTGATGGGGGTTGTCCATAAAGGATGTCAGCTTTGCTAACATCCTCCTCTCACCCACCACCATCACAGACTCCAGAGGAGATACCAGCACAGAGCTAGACCTCCGCAACAGTTTGTCAATCCAGCTCCTGTCCCTGTCGGTACATCCACCCAACCCCCTCCCAGCACACCACTGCGTAGAAAAGGGCAGATGCTACCCCTGAGTCATAAAAGCTCTTTAACAGAGTCTAGCAGTCACCGAAGGACCTCAGTCTCCTCAGAAGGTGGAGTTGACTCTGGCCCTTCTTATACATGATGTCTATGTTTGTAGTCCAGTCCAGCTTGTTATTGAGATCTGCACAGACGCACAGTGTTGCCCAAAAAATTTTTATTAGTGTGGAGATTCCCTTCTGTGCAGGCAATAAAAAATCTTAAGTACTTTAAATTGGGCAACAGTGTAAAAGGGCACCAACTGTAATCTTTAGGCAGCAAATTCATCCACTTCAATATTTCATATGTAGCACTTATAAAAAGGCCTTAAAACTGGCACGGCTGGAAAAGCTGGGTTCAAATCGGCACCAGCACCTGGGCGGCGGCCGGCGAGGGCCTATTATCGCCGCTTGCGGCTTTAATTATTATTTTTTTTATTCAGGCAAATGAATTGGCTTTTTGGGGGCTTTATCATATTCAAAAACTCATCAGATTTTGCACATGCATCACACCTGGTGAAAATTTAAGTATTTTAATGGGCTCGGGCAAGGGCCCGCCAAAATGCCTCAGTAGCGCCCCCTAAAGTCGAGCCCCACCGCTGTGTTTTATGTACATTTATGAAACTTGCTATACATATGTATCATATCCAGACGCACAAAAAATCCTCTTGGAGCCATGCTCTAAACCCAACAGGAAGTCGGCCATTTTGACTCAAACATGCAAATTTGGCGATTTGCACCCTTCAGACTTTCTCTAATAACTCAAAGGGTTTAGAAGTTATCAACTTCAGATTTGGTGTGTTTCATCTACACACATAGGGGTATGTACATTTAAAAAATGGTGAGTTTTTGACAAGGGGGCGTGGCCCTTATGCCCCCCTGAATTTTGATCATTCGCCATGAAATTTTGATTGCCTCTCATTCATACCTACATACTCCAATCTGGATCAAACTTTCTAGGTAGGATAAGTATCTGCCCCTGAACACATACATATGGCAATATTTTATGACAATCGCAGCGCCACCTAGTGGGAGCAGGAAATGTCATGTTTTACACTTAGAGGTCCAGCTCCAAGGTGGTACAGCAGAACCATCTCAAATTTCCCCTGGAAAGCCTTAAGGAGTTGGGCTTACACTGTTTTAAAAACTGTGAGTTTTTGCCAAAGGGCGTGACCCTGGCGGGAGGGCAAAGTTCAATGTTTCACCATCAAGACAAAACGGGCTGTAACTCAAAGCCAGATTGGCCAATCTGCCTCAAATTTCAGTGGTTTAATAAGCCTCCTGCCCTGAACACATTGATATGCATAAAGTCCATAAACGTTAGAGCGCCACCTAGTGGCAGCTCGAAATATCATAAAATGGCATGTTTTTTGAGTAGCCCCAGAGCTACATTTTATCTACAGCTCTGAAATTGTAGAGGCTCATGTAACATCCGAAGACGGACAAAAAAGTCTCTTGGAGCCATACTCCAAACCCTACAGGAAGTCCGGCATCTTCAATTGAAGGTGTCAATTTTTGCCATTTCCACGCCTGCTATTTGAACGAACTCCTCCTAGGGCATTTGACCCACTGAGACCAAATTGGCTCCAGATCATCTAGACAAGTAGCCCATCAAATATTGTGGAAATCTTTAGGAAATATTTAACGGCCTTGTCACACCAGGCCATTGAATTTGGCCTTCGTTTTTCTCTCTTGCCACCAAAATTATTTGTGCACTTGTTCGCACATGCTTTGTCTGATCAGCCCGAAAATTTAATCACTCATGTACACACCCAGCCTAAATCCATAACTACAGATTCAAGACTGTAGGTGCAATAGCGCCCCCTACAGAAGCAAATGAAAATTTGTATGCCCGTCCACAGAATTAGTTTTGCTCTGAAATACATGGAAATATCTTTCACCATTCCTGACAAAATCCTCATCAGTTTAATAAGCTTCCTGCCCTGAACACATTGATATGCATAAAGTCCATAAACATTACAGCGCCACCTAGTGGCAGCTTGAAATATCATAAAATAGCATGTTTTTTAGCTAGCCCCAGAGCTACATTTTATCTACAGCTCTGAAATTGTGCACACTCATGTAACATCCTAAGACGTACAAAAAAGTCTCTTGGACCCATACTCCAAACCCTACAGGAAGTCAGCCATCTTCAATTGAAAGTGTCAATTTTTGCCATTTTCAGGCCTGCTATTTGAATGAACTCCTCCTAGGGCATTTCACCCAGTGAGACCAAATTGGCTCCAGTGTGGCACAGGTAGACGAGCGCCACAGGTCGACGCGCGCAAAGTGCGAGGGCCCGATATCACCGCTTGCGGTTTTAATATTATTATTATTATTATTATTATTATTCTCTCTGAGTAAACGATCGCTTATTTGACCCCCTGAACATATACGAAAAGTCAATTTTTTTCGCTAGACTGCTCAGGTCTGGTGAAACATTTGTTTTTTTAATGTCGCCAAGAACAAACTCTAAAAGGGGGCTCCACGGCGCCCCCCGGAAAAATCATTTTTCGGACCCCTATGGGAGAGGCCACGGTCAACTTTGTCGTAGAACCACGAAATTCGCGTCACACACAGATCATGTCAAGACGAGCCAAAAATCCTCTTGGAGCACCCCCACACAACAAACAGGAAGTCAGCCATCTTGGCCTGAACTTTGACCTTTTCCATGTCAGCGATTTTCCATGCCTCGTATTTGAAACATCTCCTCCTACAGCGTTATACCTACACACCCCAAAATCGCTCAGCATAATCTACACAAGTAGGGCATCAAAAGATGTTCATGGTTTTATAGAATATTAAACGGTCTTTTCACAAGGGGGCGCTGAACTTGCCCTTCGTTTTGGCCTTTTTTAGCCTCACCTTTTCTGTCATCACTCGTAAATGCTTTGCCCGATTCTTCCCAAACTTTAATAACTCATGTACAGTACCACCGTGAATCGATAAATGGAGAAACAATGGCAATTCCTGCTATAGCGCCCCCTATATAATCAAAATAAAATTTACATGGAGCTCCAAAATTCTAGTTACTCCTAGAATTATGAAATTTGGGTTACACATTCTCTATATGACCCTGATCAAAAAAGTCAATGAGACCCATGCCTCATTTTGCACCCCGCCCCCGTAACCACGCCCCCAATTCCCCATTCATTTTCAATGGAAAACCTAACATTTCTGCATGACACACTTTATTCACGTCTTTTGAGCTGTATAATGACCACAACCATTTCCAGGAAAGCCCATGATGATGTTACACTGCAGAGGGGCGTGGCCCTGGTGCCACGGCGCCATGGCGAGCTTCGATCCTTCGCCGTGACCTTTCGATTGCCTCTCATTCTCATATACTTTGTCCGATTGCCCTCAAACTTCACAAGTCTGATAAGGACCCACCCCTGAAGACATCCATATGACATTATTGAGTGGAGCTATAGCGCCTCTAGTGGAACAAGGAAGTTGCTCTAATTCAAACACTTATTGTCCAATCTGCACCAAACTTCACAAGTGTGATAAGGACCCACCCCTGCACACATCCATGTCACATTATTGAATGCAGCGATGGCGCCCCTAGTGGAACAGCAAAGTTGCTCTAATTCAAACACTGATTGTCCAATCTGGACCAAACTTCACAAGTGTGATGAGGACCCACCTCTGCACACATCCAGGTGACACTGACAGCGCCACCTAGTGGAACAAGGAAGTTGCTCTAATTCAAACACTCCTTGTCCAATCTGCACCAAACTTCACAAGTGTGATAAGGACCCACCCCTGCACACATCCATGTCACATTATTGAATGCAGCGATGGCGCCTCTAGTGGAACAGCAAAGTTGCTCTAATAAAAACACTCCTTGTCCAATCTGCACCAAACTTCACAAGCGTGATAAGGACCCTGCCCTGCACACATACACATGACATTGAATGACGGTAACAGCGCCACCTAGTGGAAACAGGAAGTTGCTGTAATTTAAACACTTATTGTCCAAACTTCACAAGTGTGACAAGGATCCACTCCTGAGCACATGCACGACATTATTCAATGCCAGTTGCAGCGCCACCTTCTGGAAAGGTGTGCAATAACAGCTGTGACTCCGGTTTTACATTCGGGAAAAGAAAGGGCTCGCTGGGGGTTTGTGAGGCTTGCATGTGGCTCGCTGGGGGTTTGCGGTGCTTGCAGGCAGCTGTCTGGGGGTTTGCGAAGCTCGCGGGTGGCTTGCTGGGGGGTTCTTGGCTGCTCGCGGGGGGCTCGCGCGGGGCTTGGCGGGCGCGCAGGCTGCGAGGGCCTTTAACGCCGCTCGCGGCTTTAATTTTTATTGTGTTTTAATTATTGTACAGCGCTTTGTGACTTTTTGTCTGTGTAACAATCGCTTTATCACCTGAATCCTGTTGCTTCTGTGTGAGAAGGTGATGCATTGGCTTTATGGCATGTTACAAATTTCATTAGGGCTGCAATTATCGATTATTTTAGCAATCAAGTTTTTTATTGATTATTCCATCGATTACCCAAGTAAGAAGTACTTTTTTCATATTGACAGTTTATCTGCATATTTTAATTTCTGTAGTGCAGTTTTTCCCTGTGTGAAACAAACAGGGTGGATGGAGCAGCTACAAAGTTCTCTTTTCTTCACTTACTGATCAGCTGGTTGATGAAGGACCTCCAGCTGTTCCCCAGTAAAGGTTTAATGGAGGTTATAGAGGGAAAAGCTTCATCTGGATGCTAGAAAAACATTTCCTTCCGCTCCATCTGAGCTCACTGGCTCCGCCTCAGTGTGCTTGTGCAGACAGACTGCACGTTAAACAGCTGACTGCTGTTGTTGTGTTATCAGTGTTTATGTTGGAATGCTTAATATTCACAAGCATTCTCCTAAATATGTTTCTACTGCAGGTCTATATTTAGTCACTAATCAGGGATTAAAGTATCAAAAATATTTTGACGGGGAAGGGGTCCTTCCGGTACCGGACGATCACTAGTGCTAATAGCGGCGCTCGCTAGCAGTATGTCCGGGAGCTGAAGTAGACAAAAAAAATAACAACTGAAATTCTCAGCACAGCGAGCACAACACACAAACACGACGGTGGAGGCGGAAAAACATGTCAGCGATGACCGCTCAGTGTCAAAGTGAATCCATCGCAGCGACAGAGAACTTTATAGAATCTGGGGGGGGGGGGGTCTCTAACTCCTGATCCCCCACTCCATTCCAGTAGGTGGTGGTAATGCAGCTCTAAACTGGTTTGGTTAACTGCAGACCCACAAGAAGAAGATGGCGACAGAGAACTGTAAGGCAGCTATTTAGTGGATCGGATTACAGTTTTTATTTCTTTCTGATATCCGATACAGTAATTTAGGCCAGGATCGGACCGATACCGATACTGAATATCGGATCGGCGCATCCCTAACCATAACCTTCCTAGATTTCTTTTCATGGCCTTTTCTTTTAATAGATGTCTGTGAATCTTTCTGGCTTTTCTGTATATGTAGACAATAAGACTTCAAGTTCTCCACCTGCAAGGCTACTGAATCGTCTACAACTTCTGGTCACTAATACTAATCACTGTTAATCATTTCACAGAGGCAGTCAATTTTGTTGTTCTTCCCAAACTCCCATCTGTTTTAGAAACCGTCCAGCTTCTCACGGATCACATCTTCAGGCTGCATGGAATAACAGAGGACAATATGTTGGACTGGGGACCCCAGTTATCTTCTGTGTTTGGAAAGAGTTCTGTGTGGCACCTGGAGCTCAGGGTAGTCTCTCTTCTGTTTTCTGTCCCCAGGATCTGGAAGCTGCACTTCGGTGTGTCGACTCCCTCAGCCAGTCCACCTGGAACTCCTGGATGTCTTGGGTTGAGTATGTGCAAAATTCCATGACCTGGACTGCCACTGGACTCTCTCTTTTCTAGACCTTCCTTGGCTACAGCACCCCTTGTTTCTGGACATTGAAGGTGAGTTGTGTATGCCATCTACCCAGGATCATTTATGCCTCTGCCAACATTTATGGAAATCCACCCAGGCAGCTCTTCTTATGATAAAAGAGAAGAACCAACGTCTGGCAGACTCTCATCAGGTTCCTGCACCCATTTACCATCCAAGTCAGAAAGTATGGTTATCCATCAAGGACTTGCCCATTCGTTCTGAAACTAAACTGTCATACACAGGTTAGTTTGCAATTGAAACCCTGATTGACCCTGTCTCTGTTCGCCAAAGAATATGAGGAGTCGTATGTTCCACACCTCCCATTTAAAACCCATCTAGTCACTGTTTAAACCCTTTAATGACAATTGTGTTGTTGGGGACACAGCAGACTTATGGCAACAATTACTCTAATAACCCTATGTTGAGTGTGAAGGGCAATTTCTCAGCTTTCAGAAACCATTCGAAGTTTTCCAGTAGGCCAAATGGTGGCGTAATCTCTAATAAAGAGAGACAACAATGGGCATCCGCCAACGGTCTGCTTTATTTATTGTATGTGACACAGCGCCACTACAGGTGAGACACAGCACTGCACTGGCTCACCTCGCATTTCTTTCATGTGTTTGAACAGGCAATGTGTAAATTCCACAACTTTAACCATTAAAGTGCTGAAATAATTCAGAAACCAGTTTTATAGAAGTCAATTGGTCAAATGTGTTTTCTGTTATCATTGCTGGTATTTTACTTGTCATGATGACAGGGGAGGCACTGCCTCCCATGACTGCATGTCACTGATAAATGTTACTCTTCATTTTAAAAGCTCATGAAGGTGCTTAACAAAGCAAATATCATTTATGCTGATTTCTTTATTTTGATTTTCGAGAGTTTAACTTCTAAATTTATTTTAAATCTCAAAAACATTGTTCCTAAGACACTGTAGTTATATTCCTGTGAGATGCAGATAGAGGCCTAACAGTGAGCTGACACTGCCACCAAGAGGTCAAACTGGAACATTACACCTACAGCTGTGCAGCGACTCAACTGACTAGAACATTATGATTCACATTTTATATGAATATTACCCTCCCACATGGTTTGTATGTGGCCTCTGGAGGAAGACGATTGATTATAAATAGTCCTCAGTTTGCTAAAACAACAAAAACCAAACAAACCGAAAAAAATAACCATTCCATATTTTTTTATATATCTCATAAAACAGCTGCATTTTAAATAACTTGAATAAAGGTTACCTTCACTTAAATGTTTTTTAATCATTAATGCGTAACCCTGAAATATTTAACTGCAGGGGCTCAACTGTACTTCCTGAGTGAGCTGTAATACTTCTAAAATAAACTGAAGAAGGACACAAATGTATTCCAGAGAACTGTGAACATATTAAAAATGTCACAGTGTCAGCTCTCTCATTGAATAACATGCAAGGAAACATTAGAGGTTCAAAGCTGCAGGTGGTGGTTGTTGGTCTCTTTTTTATATTTAATTAGCAAAGAAAACGAAGGTGGAAAATATTTTTATTTGTTTTTTTTAAGCAGCTAAAAAAGGTGCAGTAAACCAACATTAATCTTACTGTGTTCTTATCACATATGTAACCAGGTTAAACTAACTTATTAAAATATGTAGAAACACTGAAAATGGTAAATCCATGGTAAAATGTTAAAGAAATATGGAAACATTTTTTGAAAAGTTTTAAAGAGGAATTTCTTTTAGAAAGAGTGCGATGAGATAAATGAGATATAGATTATATACCATTTGTACTGAAGATTTATTTTTCTTCTCATAGGTTGGACATCCAAGCTTACTTGAAGTAATGTTGGTTAAATCCCGCCCATCGTCTGTTCCTATTGGTTAGCCAGACTGCCAATCATTGTTCATGAGCAGTGAAGGCAGATGGCTGGTACTGCTTAGCACAGACAGTAGGAACATGTGTCAGTCCTTTGAGAAGCTAGTTTCATTTTCCCTTTGTAGAAATGATTTTAATTGATGGATGTCTGTTTATTTCATATTTTGGACCTAGGATTGTAGTGAGGAGGGTGGGGGTGCTTCAGTGTGTGCAGCAGAACTAAGATGGCGGCCCCCAGGAAAGCCATGCGTTCCTTGTAAACTGGAGATGTTGATGATGTTACAATTTGAGTGTAACATGTTTGCCAGCACTGTGTTCTGTATTTAGGAATAAGTTAGATTCTATATTTTGCTAATGTTTATTATGCATGTAAATTCCATGTAAATGCTAGTACAGCATACCTGTCAAGTTTTGTATTTAAAAATAAGGGAAATCCTTGCTACGAGCCGTCCCACCAGCCCAAACGTGGTTCTGTACATGTCCATTTTTCAACATATTTACACGAAGTCTTAACTTTTTTGGTAGGAATGCCTTCTCTCTCGTTATCCATCCATCCATTTATTTGATTTGTTGTTCCAGGTTTGTTCCCCTGTTGGCACTAACCTTGTGAGGATTGCCACCCAGGCCACTGCAGGTGGCAGTACCCTGGGTGGCAGTTCTCTAGGCTAGGTTAGAGACAGAATTCATTTTAAAGAGGGACGGGAATGCTTTTTTAAAATTATTATATTATAATACGGGACATTTACGGGAAAATACTAATACAGGAGGACGGCGGGACAGAGGGGTTAAATACGGTAGTTTCCCAGCCAACACGAAGACCGGTATGGTACAGTACGAGTCGCCTAAGTCGAAGTCGCACAAGTCGGATTTTTTTGCCAACATTGGATGAAACATCTGGTCCCACTGTAATGATTTCACAATTAAGTGTGATCGCATCAGGGTTATAATAGTTTTGGATTTTACGATATAGTTTAGTTTTAGTTTGTTTTAACTTTTTTTTCTCTATATCAGTTAGTTTTAGTTAGTTTTCAGAGGGGCTTTGCTCATTTTTATTAGTTTTTATTTTTGGTTTCATGCTTTTAGTTTAGTTTTTGTTAGTTTTAGTGTTAGTTTTACTTTTTCATACTTTGCCAGGTGCAAGATTCAAGCTGCAAGAGTGGCTATTGTGTCTCGACAAAAGATACTGTTACAAAATTGCATTCAACAACCAACTGTTCTCAGACTACATCCTAAATGTGTGTAATATTAAGGACACACATGAACTTCAACAGGGAGAAACAAAGAAAAACATGAACTTCAAAATTCAATAAACTCTACAACAGACTTAAGCAAGTGCAGTACACGTGGTGTGTAGCATCAGAACACAGCGAATGTTTGACAAAAACAAACTCTTTGAAGGAGTCAAAGGTCAAATCCAGCTGCATCCTGATGTTGAAGCTGCTTCTGTTTTGGAGCTAGCTTGCTTAGATGCTCTGACTAGACTTGCAGGGTCTTTGCGGCCTCTGTACATAACCTACACAAGTGGCCGACCTCATGTCCGTATTTATTCTTGTGTAGCTGGATTGTGTGTGTTAATTACCTTGTGGTCGTGCTGGTGTTTTATATGCGGTGCCAGCTGGGACTTCTTTTGGTCCTCGCTCTTTGTGCTCAGTTTTTTGGCTGCAAACATATTTGTCCCTGTTTTTCACCTTCTTCATTCCTTCACGTCCATCCTGATAGTTTCAGCAGTCTCCCTCCAGGAATTTGCTGACATTTGTGAGTCCTTATATTGATGTTTTGATTATTATTCCTGATTGTCATTCTCTCACTGATAAAGTAGCTGGAAATGCACAAGGACTGAACAGGTAAATCACAACGTTGTGGCTGAGTGGACCTGACGAGTAGTGATGGCATAGTTACCTTGAAAAAGTAGTCCCATTACTTATTACTCCTTTAAAAAGTAACTTAGTTACATTACTGATTACTTAGAAGTAACTAAGTTAGATTACAAATTATATTACCTACATTATAATCAATCCAGTGCTGTTTAAAAAGACATTTTTAATGTCAATGACAGTTTTTACCTTCATAAAAAATTAATATATAAAAGTCACTTTGCCACAAACTGAGTGCATCTTCTGCCTTGTGGTAGAAATTTTGTTTCTCACTCAAAATGACCTGATATCACTCATGAGAGATATGTTTGACACATGTTTCACAGATTAAAGGTCAACAAGTCATTTACAGCCATTTAAATACAGGCAATCATTTTCTGGCAAATACCGAAAATCACTTTTTGTTATCATTTTAGTTATAATTTTTCTCCTTTTAATTATAGTTTTCATTTATTTCAGTTAACGGAAATGTTTCATCAATTTCTGTTATTTCGTTCATTTTGTTAACTATAATAACGCTGGATCACATAAGTCAGATGAGTTTAGTGCTAAAGCCCTCTGATTCTGCCACATCCAATTCCAATATCTACGATCGACATAAACTGCATGCATCGGTTCCTTCATGCACAGCTACACACACTAACAACGCCTGGAGATCGCTTTAGTGTCTATACAGTCATACGATGTCTGGATTGGCTGCACTGGGGCCTCTTTTCCACCGATGGGGTTCCGGTGTCGGTGCCAGTATTTGAACCGTTAGGTGGGTTTTCCACCGCTGAAGCACTCGGTGCTCGGCCTGAAAGTGGGTTCAACTCCGGCCCCGCAAACTAGTTGGTCTCAAACCAAGAAAGTGTGACAAAAGCGGCAGAAGGGCGTGACTCTGCCGTCTCAACATCAAGTTTTCTACCATATTACATGTGTATTACAGGAGAAAAGCGAAGCGATTTTCACGGCTGTGAATTAGGTTGGGCTCTATGGCTGAACTTGCTGCTTTGTATCAGTTCATATCACAGATAAAAGGACACAAAGTTTCCGTGTCCAGACGAGGACCCGCCCACACTCATACGTAAAGGAGCGGTTCACAGAAACACGGTGGGAACGCGGGCCCCTTCTTAAGCGTTTCGCCGGTTCATTGAAATTGACACCAGCACCTGCACCTCAGCGGTGGAAAAGTAGTATGGATGAATCAGTTCATTTCACAAGAGACAATCACGGCAAGTGCAGAAGGCAAGTGTAAGCTACATGCTCACCCTTACGAGCAAAAATATGAGAACATAAAATTTGCAGAAGCAAATCCAGAGATGAAGCAGGAAGTCATTGCAGCAAAATCATGTATTAGGCCCCAAACTGTTGAAGAATTGGATTTTATCCAAGTTACACATAAAATTGCATGGGTCATTTTTATCCAACTTAAGTCAGTCTCTCCTGTATTTACATACACTGTATGAATTTAGTTCATAGTGAATCAGTGCAGCAGCAGAGGATCATCTCACTTTGTTCACAGCAGCTTCAGACCAGATTTCCTCTAAGTGAATGATCCTCCATCCTATTGTTTCCTGTTCCAGGATCAGCTTCATTTCTTAGTCTGTTGATGTGAGATGGTCTCAGTGAGCAGCTCCTCCATCAGCTTTGATTGGACACTTCTTCTTGGTTCCTTCTGTTGTACATGCAGGAGGTTGGTTCAGTTCACAGACCTGCTCAGTGGTTTGTTTGCACTGATTCCAGATCAGATCAAATCTGCATCAGAGGGTTCAACAGGTCACAAACTTCTGATGGAAAAAACTTCCACAGATCCAGAAAACAAATGAAGACAAACATCCAGGACTGATGTTTGTAAAACTTTATTAGCAATAAAAAAAAAAAACAGACAAAGAAACTAAAGGGCAAAAAAATCATCAGAGTCTTAAAAGCTTGTTACAGGATTAACCTGCAAACAAACTGAAGAGAACAGTGAAGATGACCAAAGTCTGTAGTTCACAGTCACAGACACACTAACAGTGTGAACAGGGCTGATGATGGTCAGTGTTTGATGTCTGTCTGCTGGATGATCAGCATCATCAGTCTCTGTCTGTGCTCAGCTGTCTGTACCTGAATGCTCACTGACAGCTCTGAGAGTTTGGAGCAGCAGCAGGAGACTCAGAGTTCAGCTGGAAACTCTGAGAGGCTTCAAGCAGGCTGCAGTTCAACAGGAGGAGGATATGAATCCTGGATCTGTGTGTGTGCCCTGTAGATCACAAATCCAGCAACAGCAACAAGAAGCAGAGCAGAAACTGAGAGACCAACGATCGTACCAACAGACCCTCCATCCTCCTTCCCTCCATCCTTCTTCCCTCCATCCTCCTTCCCTCCATCCTCTGTGTCTCCTCCTCCTGGACCTGCAGGTAGAAACAGGTGTGAGGTGTCAGCTGTCAGGTAGGTGATGAGTGAAGAACAGAACAGAATCCATTTCCTCTTCAAACTGCTGTCAGACATTATCTACTGCACTCTGATCACATCACTCAGACCAGCTGCTTTCTACAAAGTCTCATCAACAACATCTTTAGAAACAAACATCAACAACCAGGAAGCAGCTTCACCTCTGATCACAGACACACTGAACTCTGCTCACTCACCTGGAGGAGCAACACTCAGGTAGATGATGCTGAAGAGCCTCAAAGGTTCTCTGACTCTCTGGACGACACGGCACTCATATGTTCCAGTGTCATTAATCGTCACATTCTTCAGGATCACAGACACGTCTCCATCCTTCATCTGTCTGTCCTGCAGATCCACCCGGTTCGTAAAAGATGGATGCTGGTTATCTGGAACAAAGTGACCATCCCGGTACAAAAGGACATATTTTGGTTCCAGGTCAGCTCTGCTCCACTTTACAACTATGATGTTGTTGTTTGGAGCTCGACATGTCAGAGTGACGTTCTGTCCACGCTCTGTGGTGAATTTCTGATCTGAATGAGGAAACACAGAGCAGGGAGGTTAAAACAGACACATTTTCACACACCAAAGCTGTGTCCAAATTAAGGGGCTGCATCCTTCGAAGGACCCGGCCCATGTAGACCGGGTCCTTCGCAGCCCACAAAGACCGCAAAGGCCAGAAGTGAGCGGCTGTGAAACTGGACGGTCTAGCCTTCATATCAGCGTCACCTGCCCCCACCTCAGCGTAGCTCATGTCGCCTAGCGAACGTGACAGTGTGAAGCACAGCTGTGGAAAAGCAGCTGGTTAAACGGAGAACGAACTTTTGCTCCTTTTTGTGATTTAATTTTCATTTTTTAAATCACAGTAGGCTGTGAATTAACAGCTAACAGCTTCTTTGCTAATTCAATATAAGCATAACACATTTCAACATCAAGGAATACAGCTGAGCAAATGATTCATTTCCAAATATATTACCAGTTATCTACTGTGACATTAATGTTGAATAAAACTATCCAGTTATGATGCTTAACGTTAATTTCAGGCAAACCGATTTGCTGAGGAACAAATGAAACACTGAAATAAACCAAACATCAGCTGTAAGAGATCATCTGAGTGAGTTATAACTGTGCTTAACTTCCACTCAGCGGCGAAAGCCAGCGGGGGTTTGAAAAGGATGTGCTGGCAGTCGGGCGTGCTCTCCGGCTATAGCGAGCCTCAATAGCCTGGTCAGTTGATGAGCTAGCGAGGTGAGCTGCTGGTAGAGCAGCGGCAATGGACAGCTCCGAAAACAGGGGAGCACTTTTTGTAATTAAGCGATATCTTGATAAAACGAGCTGATATTTGAGGTTTACACAGAAACAGTAATTTTTCAAACTTTTTGGCTGCTCTGGCCACTATACAGCAAGTATAGATAAATACAGACCTCTTAGATTTCATGAAAAGCTTATGACACTAATCAATGGAGGGCTCACCTCTAATTAATGTTTCAGGAATATTTATTAAGTTAAACTGTCAAGAAAATTCTGGAAGACTTGGAATTTATTATATAACTCAGGGTTCCTCAAATCCAGGCCTCGAGGTCCGGTATCCTGCAGGTTTTAGATGTGTCTCTGCTTCAACACACCTGAGTCCTGGATTTGAGGATCCCTGAGGATACAAGAATCCAACACTGTCCTCATATAAACAGTCCTCATAATGACTACATCTATAATTATCAATATTCAGTCAGCATTAAGTAACAGAGCACAAAACATTAAAGAACATTAAAGAATAAATAAAAAACAACTTGCTAATATTAAACAGGAAAGGAAACCTTGTACGTGTTTCCCTCACTTACTGAAACAGGAGCTCAGGTGCATTTATGCAGCTACAACTGTTTGGATACACTGAACACAAAGATACTGACTGCTGACATACACTCATCACACTTCTTTGTCTCTGTGGTTTGTCTGCACCACTGACTAAGTTTCTAACGCCATACAGACTCCACCTAATCCCGTTTCGTCTTCACACACAAACTAAACCAAGATGAAACTAATAGTTTGGGAAGTGTTGGTAACACCCAGGCTACTGATGATTCCTCTTCCTCTCAGATGGAAACACCCTTTGGTTCATAACCCTCACCTGCAGAAACAAACACAAAGACTCCGACAAACAGCAAAGTGCAGCAGAGCGTCGCGGTCACAGCAGCCATTTCCGTGTTCTTCTTTCTGCTGATCGACGCTCAGTTTGTTCTAAATGTCTGAGTCTGTTGGTGTTTTCACTGAAGAACAGAACCTCAGTTTGAACCTGACTGCAGGAGATTACATTTAAGGCTTAAAGAAAGATGAAAGGTTTGACCTTCAGAAACTCATTCAATCTCAACACTTTCAATTCTAAGTAAGGAAGTCGCGTTAGAGTGACGTTGGTGGGTTGGACTGTAACCACAAATAAGTGCGTCATAACTAAAGTGGAGACTCTGCAGCGGCTCTGAGAGTTTAACAGGTTCAGTTTTTCAATGATCTCCACAGAACAACACCAACATAACCTCTCTGATCATCAATCATCAGCTACATACTAAAGAGCATCATCATCATCAAAGGACTTCAGAATGATTTCCCTGTATAAAAATGTAGATTGTACTATGGAGGAGGCAGCATTTAGCTGTAGCCTCCATCAAACCACAGCTATTCTGGAGAACTTTGTCCTCCTTTGATTCTCTTTAAGTTGTGTTGGAGCCACAGAGAGCAGATCTTTGTTCTTCATGGAGAACCAGGGAGGCTGTTTGGACTTTCCTCTGAAACATCAGGGCAGGAGACTCTCAGTACATCTGATTACAGCAGTGCTTCTCAAATAGTGGGGTGCGGTGCGCTACCGGGGGGGGCACATCTGACCCTGGGGAACAGGCTTTTTTTGCCATAATAGAATAAATTGTAATTGCACATCCACAACAGTAGGTGGCAGTGCCGCTCTCATTGTCAGAGTGTGCGCAGTAAGTAATAGCTCTATGGTGCAAGTGTTTTTTTGCCTACTCACAGCTTAGAGCGGGCTCCGCCGGAGAGTGGGGGGGGGGGGGGGGGGGGGAATAATTGAGAAGCACTGGTTTACAGTGAGGAATGAAGAAGCAGCACAAGCACACATAGAGTGGAAACATGGAAACCAACGAGCAGCACCCACTGCCATGTCACATGACTGTAATCACAGTAGAGCAGAGTAACTGAGTACACTTCCTCTCTGTGACTGAGCTGATCTTCACCTTCTATTGTTCAGATAGTCTGACAGCTTTTGGTTCTTCAGGTGATCAAACACATCGAATTCTTGGTTATGGTAAGTTTTTGCCAGATTATTGTTTCAATTCAATTCTATTTATATAATGCCAAATCACAACAGCTGCCTCAAGGTGTTGTATATTGTATCATCTGATCCAGCCCTAACTATAAGCTTTATCATAAAGGCAAAATTCAAGCCTGTTGTGTTAGTAATCAGTTTACTCTGAGCTTTCCTAGTCCCAATTCTTAATTCGTTAGGAACTGCAACCAAATTAATCAGTTTTACAACATCCACTCTCTCTGTCACCCTCTGTCTAAGACAAGCTCTAGTTTATGTGCAACACAATCTTTTCTGTGAGCAGCATTAATGTCACAGTTTCAATAATCTTGTAATGTGTGTGAAACAGGAACTGAAGCCAGTGTTGGTGTCTGGTGCGCGCTGTCAAGGCTCATATGACTGTGGCTGCTCTTAGAAAGTTACAACATATGAGAGTCTCATTTTTACCCACATTTCCTAAAATCATCACGTGAATCTGATACTGTTTGCTCTGTAAAGGTCTGAAGGGATCTTTGATGTCAGCTTTGTGTTTGTCGAGGAGTGAGTCTCATCAAGTCTTCACCTCTAATAAAGATGGAACCACAGATTTTAAATCATCTTAATATGAAACATTAGATATCTCCAGCTTCTTTGAATGTGACAGTTTTGCTGTTGTGCCATAGGAGAGCCACCTCAACAGGACAAGACTCAGCTGTACATCTGCATCTGAAGGTCAAAGGTCACTTTTTTGAGGATCACATTTTGGACAGGGAAGACAGATGGATTGAAAGAGGAGTAAAAGAAGCCATCTGTGTCCACTGAGAACAACCATCATTGAACAGAGGAGGTGGATTACGTCACCAACTTTCTCCCACTTACAGGGCTGTCCTGAGCTCCCTCCCCAGGTGCCATTCACACCTTTGTTCAGGTGACCTCAATAGGTCACGATACAATTCTGCCTTCTACCAACCCTTAATTTCTCTTCTTTCCAGAGCATACATCCATCACCCCAGACTCTCCTCCACCTGCTTCCCACTCTCACTGCAGATCACAGTGTCATCTGCAAACATCAGTCCACATAGACTCCTGCCTGACCTCATCCATCACAAATGCAAACAAGAAGGGGCTCAGAGCCGCTGCCTAATGTAATTCCACCCCCACCTTGAAATATTCTGTCACTCCTACCACACACCTCACCAAACATACAATAAAGCTCTTTTTGACCTTCTCCAAGTTCTCCACCAATGCTACTGAAGAAAGCATTGTGTGACAATGTGGTCAAGGGTTATCTTAATCAGCTGTGACAATGCCACTTCGGGCCATTTCACCCCCAGCAGATACAGAGTGAGAAGGCATGCACACAGAGTCAGTGAAAGACTGCACAGGTTCAAATATATACCCAGACATGAGAAATGTCTCAACAATGAGAGAAATACTAAAAGTTAAAACTTGGAGACTTGGAGACTTGG
>CM024194.1:3019522-3182468 GCA_013435755.1 Amphilophus citrinellus
TCTAGTTACTCCTAGAATTATGAAATTTGGTTTACACATTCTCTATATGACCCTGATCAAAAAAGTCAATGAGACCCATGCCTCATTTTGCACCCCGCCCCCGTAACCACGCCCCCAATTCCCCATTCATTTTCAATGGAAAACCTAACATTTCTGCATGACACACTTTATTCACGTCTTTTGAGCTGTATAATGACCACAACCATTTCCAGGAAAGCCCATGATGATGTTACACTGCAGAGGGGCGTGGCCCTGGTGCCACGGCGCCATGGCAAGCTTCGATCCTTCGCCGTGACCTTTCGATTGCCTCTCATTCTCATATACTTTGTCCGATTGCCCTCAAACTTCACAAGTGTGATAAGGACCCACCCCTGAAGACATCCATATGACATTATTGAGTGGAGCTATAGCGCCTCTAGTGGAACAAGGAAGTTGCTCTAATTCAAACACTTATTGTCCAATCTGCACCAAACTTCACAAGTGTGATAAGGACCCACCCCTGCACACATCCATGTCACATTATTCAATGCAGCGATGGCGCCCCTAGTGGAACAGGAAAGTTGCTCTAATAAAAACACTCCTTGTCCAATCTGCACCAAACTTCACAAGTGTGATAAGGACCCACCCCTGCACACATCCATGTCACATTATTGAATGCAGCGATGGCGCCCCTAGTGGAACAGCAAAGTTGCTCTAATAAAAACACTCCTTGTCCAATCTGCACCAAACTTCACAAGTGTGATAAGGACCCACCCCTGCACACATCCATGTCACATTATTGAATGCAGCTATAGCGCCCCTAGTGGAACAAGGTAGTTGCTCTAATTCAAACAGTCATTGTCCAATCTGCACCAAACTTCACAAGCGTGATAAGGACCCTGCCCTGCACACATCCACATGACATTGAATGACGGTAACAGCGCCACCTAGTGGAAACAGGAAGTTGCTGTAATTTAAACACTTATTGTCCAAACTTCACAAGTGTGACAAGGATCCACTCCTGAGCACATGCACGACATTATTCAATGCCAGTTGCAGCGCCACCTTCTGGATAGGTGTGCAATAACAGCTGTAACTCCGGTTTTACATTCGGGAAAAGAAAGGGCTCGCTGAGGGTTTGTGAGGCTTGCATGTGGCTCGCTGGGGGTTTGCGGTGCTTGCAGGCAGCTGTCTGGGGGTTTGCGGAGCTTGTAGATGGCTTGCTGTGGGTTCGTGGCTGATCGCGCGGGGCTTGGCGGGCGCAGGCTGCGAGGGCCTTTAACGCCGCTTGCGGCTTTAATTAGGCCCGAGCCAACCGAAGGGTCGGCGAGGAGCCTATAGTGATTGTAAGGGGGTGGCGGTGCAAAAATGGGGGCGGTCGCATGGGACGCGGTCGCAAGTGTCCCCGGACCTCATGGGAACGTGCGTCATGTCGAGACGTTTCCGAAAAGGTATATATGTGGGTGACTGGAAAGGCGGAATATTGGAATTGTTAGCGTTATTCATTATTTTTTTTCTTTATTCTTATTCTTTTTCTTTCTTCCAGTTTGACCTCAAATTTGACCCCCTGAACATGCACGAAAAGTCACCATTTTCGCTACAGAGGTCAGGTCTGGCGAAAAATTTTGTTTTTTACTATCGCCAAGAGCTAACTCTCAAAGGGGGCTCCACGGCGCCCCCCGGAAATTTCATTTTTCGGCCCTCTATGGGAGAGGCCACAATCAACTTTGTCCTAGAACCACGAAATTCGCGTCACCCACAGATCAGGTCAAGACACGCAAAAAATCCTCTTGGAGCACCCCCACACAGCAAACACGAAGTCAGCCATCTTGGCCTGAACTTTGACCTTTTCCAATTCAGCGATTGTCCACACCACGTATTTGAAACATCTCCTCCTAGGGCGTTATACCTACAGACACCAAAATTGCTCAGCATAATCTACACAAGTAGGGCATCAAAAGTTATTCATGGTTTTGTAGAATATTAAACGGTCTTCGCACAAGGGGGCGCTGAACTTGGCATTCGTTTTGGCCTTTTTTACCATCACCTTTTCTGTCATCACTCGTGCATGCTTTGCCCGATTTCTCCCAAACTTTAATAACTTATGTAGTCTCCCCCCCTGTATCCATAAATGAAGAAACAATGGCAATTCCTGCAATAGCGCCCCCTACATAATCAAATTACAATTTACATGGAGCTCCAAAATTTTAGTTACTCCTACAATTATGACATTTGGTTTACAGGTTCTGCATATGACCCTGATCAAAAAAGTCAATGAGACCCATGCCTCATTTTGCACCCCGCCCCCGTAACCACGCCCCCAATTCCCCATTCATTTTCAATGGAAAACCTAACATTTCTGCATGACACACTTTATTCACGTCTTTTGAGCTGTATAATGACCACAAACATTTCCAGTGAAGCCCATGATGATGTTACACTGCAGAGGGGCGTGGCCCTGGTGCCATGCCGCCATGGCGAGCTTCGATCCTTCGCCGTGACATTTCGATTGCCTCTCATTCTCACATACATTGTCCGATTAACCTCAAACTTCATAAGTGTGATAAGGACCCACCCCTGAACACATCCATATGACATTGAATGACAGTGACAGCGCCACCTAGTGGAAACAGGAAGTTGCTCTATTTCAAACACTCCTTGTCCAAATTGCACCAAATTTCACAAGTGTGATGAGGACCCACCCCTGAACACATCCACCTGACATTATTGAATGCCGATATAGCACCCCTAGTGGAACACGGAAGTTGCTCTAATTCAAGCACTCATTGTCCAATCAGCACCAAACTTCACAACTGTGATAAGGACCCACCCCTGCACACATCCATGTGACACTGAATGACAGTGACAGCGCCACCTAGTGGAAGCAGGAAGTTGCTCTATTTCAAACACTCATTGGCCAATCTGCAACAAACTTCACACATGTGATAAGGACCCACTCCTGAACACATGCATATGACATTGTTGAATGATAGCCGCAGCGCCACCTACTGGACACACGTAGAATAACAGCTCTAACTCGGGTTTTACATTCGGCAGAAGACGCGGATCGCTGGGGGTTTGTGAGGCTTGCATGTGACTCGCTGGGGGTTTGCGGTGCTCGCAGGCGGCTCGCTGGGGGTTTGCGTTGTTCGCAGGTGGCTGGCTGGGGGTTTGCGGAGCTTGTAGGTGGCTTGCTGGGGGTTTGCGGAGGCTCACGGGTGGCTCGCGCGGGGTTTGGCGGGCGCGTGGACGGCGAGGGCCTTTAACGCCGCTTGCGGCTTTAATTATTATTATTATTCTCTCTGAGTAAACGATCGCTTATTTGACCCCCTGAACATATACGAAAAGTCAATTTTTTTCGCTAGACTGCTCAGGTCTGGTGAAACATTTGTTTTTTTAATGTCGCCAAGAACAAACTCTAAAAGGGGGCTCCACGGCGCCCCCCGGAAAAATCATTTTTCGGACCCCTATGGGAGAGGCCACGGTCAACTTTGTCGTAGAACCACGAAATTCGCGTCACACACAGATCATGTCAAGACGAGCCAAAAATCCTCTTGGAGCACCCCCACACAACAAACAGGAAGTCAGCCATCTTGGCCTGAACTTTGACCTTTTCCAATTCAGCCATTGCGCACACCTCGTATTTTAAACATCTCTTCCTAGGGCGTTATACCTACAGACACCAAAATCGCTCAGCATCATCTACAGAAGTAGGGCATCAAAAGTTATTCATAGTTTTATAGAATATTAAACGGTCTTCTCACAAGGGGGCGCTGAACTTGGCCTTCGTTTTGGCCTTTTTTTCCGTCACCTTTTCTGTCATCACTCGTGCATGCTTTGTCGGATTTCTCCCAAACTTTAATAACTCATGTACAGACCCGCCATGAATACATAAATGGAGAAACAATGGCAATTCCTGCTATAGCGCCCCCTACATAATCAAAATAAAATTTACATGGAGCTCCAGAATTTTAGTTACTCCTAGATTTCTGAAATTTGGTTTACACATTCTCTATATGACCCTGATCAAAAAAGTCAATGAGACCCATGCCTCATTTTGCACCCCGCCCCCGTAACCACGCCCCCAATTCCCCATTCATTTTCAATGGAAAACCTAACATTTCTGCATGACACACTTTATTCACGTCTTTTGAGCTGTATATTGACCACAAACATTTCCAGGAAAGCCCATGATGATGTTACACTGCAGAGGGGCGTGGCCCTGGTGCCACGGCGCCATGGCGAGCTTCGATCCTTCGCCGTGACCTTTCGATTGCCTCTCATTCTCATATACTTTGTCCGATTGCCCTCAAACTTCACAAGTGTGATAAGGACCCACCCCTGAACACATACACATGACATTATTGAATGGAGCTATAGCGCCTCTAGTGGAACAAGGAAGTTGCTCTAATTCAAACACTTATTGTCCAATCTGCACCAAACTTCACAAGTGTGATAAGGACCCACCCCTGCACACATCCATGTCACATTATTGAATGCAGCGATGGCGCCCCTAGTGGAACAGGAAAGTTGCTCTAATAAAAACACTCCTTGTCCAATCTGCACCAAACTTCACAAGTGTGATAAGGACCCACCCCTGCACACATCCATGTCACATTATTGAATGCAGCTATAGCGCCCCTAGTGGAACAAGGTAGTTGCTCTAATTCAAACAGTCATTGTCCAATCTGCACCAAACTTCACAAGCGTGATAAGGACCCTGCCCTGCACACATACACATGACATTGAATGACGGTAACAGCGCCACCTAGTGGAAACAGGAAGTTGCTGTAATTTAAACACTTATTGTCCAAACTTCACAAGTGTGACAAGGATCCACTCCTGAGCACATGCACGACATTATTCAATGCCAGTTGCAGCGCCACCTTCTGGAAAGGTGTGCAATAACAGCTGTAACTCCGGTTTTACATTCGGGAAAAGAAAGGGCTCGCTGGGGGTTTGTGAGGCTTGCATGTGGCTCGCTGGGGGTTTGCGGTGCTTGCAGGCAGCTGTCTGGGGGTTTGCGGAGCTTGTAGGTGGCTTGCTGTGGGGTTCTTGGCTGCTCGTGGGGGGCTCGCGCGGGGCTTGGCGGGCGCAGGCTGCGAGGGCCTTTAACGCCGCTTGCGGCTTTAATTCTTATTATACTTTCTGAGTAAACGATCGCTTATTTGACCCCCTGAACATATACGAAAAGTCAATTTTTTTCGCTACACTGCTCAGGTCTGGTGAAACATTTGTTTTTTTAATGTCACGAAGAACAAACTCTAAAAGGGGGCTCCACGGCGCCCCCCGGAAAATTCATTTTTCGGACCCCTATGGGAGAGGCCACGGTCAACTTTGTCGTAGAACCATGAAATTCGCGTCACACACAGATCATGTCAAGACGAGCCAAAAATCCTCTTGGAGCACCCCCACACAACAAACAGGAAGTCAGCCATCTTGGCCTGAACTTTGACCTTTTCCAATTCAGCGATTGCGCACACCTCGTATTTGAAACATCTCCTCCTAGAGCGTTATACCTACAGACACCAAAATCGCTCAGCATCATCTACAGAAGTAGGGCATCAAAAGTTATTCATAGTTTTATAGAATATTAAACGGTCTTCTCACAAGGGGGCGCTGAACTTGGCCTTCGTTTTGGACTTTTTTTCCGTCACCTTTTCTGTCATCACTCGTGCATGCTTTGTCGGATTTCTCCCAAACTTTAATAACTCATGTACAGACCCGCCATGAATACATAAATGGAGAAACAATGGCAATTCCTGCTATAGCGCCCCCTATATAATCAAAATAAAATTTACATGGAGGTCAAATAATTTAGTTACTCCTAGAATTCTGAAATTTGGTTTACACATTCTCTATATGACCCTGATCAAAAAAGTCAATGAGACCCATGCCTCATTTTGCACCCCGCCCCCGTAACCACGCCCCCAATTCCCCATTCATTTTCAATGGAAAGTGTAACATTTATGCATGACACACTTTATTCAGGTCTTTTGAGCTGTACATTGACCACAAACATTTTCTGTGAAGCCCTTGATGATGTTACACTGCAGAGGGGCGTGGCCTTGGCCATGGCGAGCTTCGATCCTTCGCCGTGACATTTCGATTGCCTCTCATTCTCATATACTTTGTCCGATTGCCCTCAAACTTCACAAGTCTGATAAGGACCCACCCCTGAAGACATCCATATGACATTATTGAGTGGAGCTATAGCGCCCCTAGTGGAACAGCAAAGTTGCTCTAATAAAAACACTCCTTGTCCAATCTGCACCAAACTTCACAAGTGTGATAAGGACCCACCCCTGCACACATCCATGTCACATTATTGAATGCAGCGATGGCGCCCCTAATGGAACAGCAAAGTTGCTCTAATAAAAACACTCCTTGTCCAATCTGCACCAAACTTCACAAGCGTGATAAGGACCCACCCCTGCACACATCCATGTCACATTATTGAATGCAGCGATGGCGCCCCTAGTGGAACAGGAAAGTTGCTCTAATAAAAACACTCCTTGTCCAATCTGCACCAAACTTCACAAGTGTGATAAGGACCCACCCCTGCACACATCCATGTCACATTATTGAATGCAGCGATGGCGCCCCTAGTGGAACAGCAAAGTTGCTCTAATAAAAACACTCCTTGTCCAATCTGCACCAAACTTCACAAGTGTGATAAGGACCCACCCCTGCACACATCCATGTCACATTATTGAATGCAGCTATAGCGCCCCTAGTGGAACAAGGTAGTTGCTCTAATTCAAACACTCCTTGTCCAATCTGCACCAAACTTCACAAGCGTGATAAGGACCCTGCCCTGCACACATCCACATGACATTGAATGACGGTAACAGCGCCACCTAGTGGAAACAGTAAGTTGCTGTAATTTAAACACTTATTCTGCAAACTTCACAAGTGTGACAAGGATCCACTCCTGAGCACATGCACGACATTATTCAATGCCAGTTGCAGCGCCACCTTCTGGAAAGGTGTGCAATAACAGCTGTAACTCCGGTTTTACATTCGGCAAAAGAAAGGGCTCGCTGGGGGTTTGTGAGGCTTGCATGTGGCTCGCTGGGGGTTTGCGGTGCTTGCAGGCAGCTGTCTGGGGGTTTGCGGAGCTTGCGGGTGGCTTGCTGGGGGGTTCTTGGCTGCTCGTGGGGGGCTCGCGCGGGGCTTGGCGGGCGCGCAGGCTGCGAGGGCCTTTAACGCCGCTTGCGGCTTTAATATTTTTATTTTTTTTATTATTCAGGCAAATGAATTGGCTTTTTGGGGGCTTTATCATATTCAAAAACTCATGAAACTTTGCAGATGCATCACACCTGGTGAAAATTTACGTATTTTAATGGTTTCGGGCAAGGGCCATCCAAAATGGCTCTCTAGCGCCCCCTAAACTGGAGCCCCACCGCTGTGTTTCACGTACAAGCATGAAACTTGCTACACATGTACATCATATCCAGACGCACAAAAAATCCTCTTGGAGCCATGCCCTAAACCCAACAGGAAGTCCGCCATTTTGAATTAATCATGCAAATTTGGCGATTTGCACACCTCAGACTTTTTCTAATAACTCAGAGATTTTAGGTATTATCAAGTTCATATTTGGTTTGTTTAATCTACACCCCCAGGGGAATCTAAATCTCAAAAATGGTGAGTTTTTGCCAAGGGGGCGGGGTCCTTATGGCCCCCTGAATTTTGATCATTCGCCATGAAATTTTGATTGCCTCTCATTCATACCTACATGATCCAATGTGCATCAAACTTCTTCAGTAGGATGAGGGACCACCCCTGAATACATACATATGAAAAGATTTAATAACAGTCGCAGCGCCACCTAGTGGGAACAGGAAATGTCATATTTTACACTTGGAGGTCCAGCTCCAAGGTGGTTGAGCCAAACCATCTCAAATTTCACCTGGACAGCCTTAAGAAGTTGGACTTACTGTGTTTTGAAAACTGTGAGTTTTTGGCAAAAGGGCGTGACCCTTATGGGACGGCAAAGTTCGATGATTCGCCATGAACACAAAAATGGCTGTAACTCCAAGCCAACTTGCCCAATCTGGCTCAAACGTCAGTGGTGTGATAAACACCACGTCCTGAACAGATTGATATGCATAAAGTCCATAAACATTAGAGCGCCACCTAGTGGCACCTGGAAATATCATAAAACAGCATGTTTTTTGAGCAGCCCCGCAGCTACATTGTATCTACATGTATGAAAATGTACAGGCTCATGTAACATCCTAAGACGTACAAAAAGTCTCTTGGACCCATACCCCAAACCCTACAGGAAGTCGGCCATCTTCAATTGAAGGTGTCAATTTTTGCGATTTCCACGCCTGCTATTTGAACGAACTTGTCCTAGGGCATTTCACCCACTGACACCAAATTGGCTCCAGATCATCTACACAAGTAGCCCATCAAAAGTTATTCATGGTTTTGTAGAATATTGAACGGTGTTGCCGTGGGAACCCTCTGAATTTGGACTTTTTTCAATTTCAAATTCACAGAGACTCTAAGCATCAGCCCCTGGGCTGTGCTTTCTCTGTGTATCTGAAAATGTGCCTGCTGATGTAAGATGCTAAGATCTACAAAAAAGTCTCTTGGACCTATAGCTGAAACCCAACAGGAAGTCAGCCACGTTCACTTTAAAGTGTCATTTTTGCAGCATTTTTCGCCTTTTCCAGGCCTTTGTGAATCATCTCCTCCTAGGGCATTTCACCCAGTGAGATCAAAATTGCTCCAGATCATCTACACAAGTAGCCCATCAAAAGATATGCATGGTTTTGTAGAATATTGAACGGTGTTGCCGTGGCAACCCTCTGAATTTGGACTTTTTTTCCATTTCAGGCCCAGAAAGATTCTAAACATCAGCCCCAGGGCTGTGCTTGGTCTGTGTATCTGAAATCGTGCATACTGAAGTAACATCCTAAGACGTACAAAAAAGTCTCTTGGACCCATACCCAAAATCCAACAGGAAGCCTGACATGTTCTAATTAAGGTGTCATTTTTGCAGCATTTTTCACATTTTTCAGGCCTGCTATTTCAATCATCTTCTACTAGAGCATTTCATCCAGTCACACCAAAATGGCTCCAGATCATCTACACAAGTAGCCCATCAAAAGATATTCATGGTTTTGTAGAATATTGAACGGTGTTGCCGTAGCAACCCTCTAAATGTGACATTTTACTCCTATACCACAGTGCAGCAAATTGTTACATCTCTGACATACATTGTCCGATCTGCCTCAAACTTCACAGGCTTAATGGGAGGGTAAGGGAGACTGGACACACTCATCTATGAGCTTTGTTTCACACTCATAACACCATCTAGTGGTGACATGAAATCAGAAGAACACTGATCACCATTTTCCTATGATCATTACAATTTCATTGATGGCTGCAGGCATTACATAGAGCATTGTGATACTTTAATTAGTGGGCACTCACCGACGCCACCTAGTGGAATCTGGAGACGAACGACGGGAAGTACGGCTAGCCTGCTGAGCTGTAAGCAGCCGGGTGAGCCCGCTACTCTCTCGTCTGCGAGAACCTCGCAGCGCAGCTCGGCTGGAGCGTGCCACAGGTCGACGACCGGCTTGGCTGGAGTATGCCACAGGTCGACGCGCGCCGGGTGCGAGGGCCCGATCATCGCCGCTTGCGGCTTTAATTATTTATTCTTCTTTTTCTTTCTTACTCTTTAATCGCAAATTTGACCCCCTGAACATATATGAAAACTCACCAATTTTTCCACAGACCTCAGGTCTGGCGAAAAATTTTGTTTTCTAATGTCGCCAAGAACGAACTCTAAAAGGGGGCTCTATGGCGCCCCCAAGAAAATCCAATTTTTCGCCGTCCTATGGGAGGGGCCATGATAAACTTTGTCCAGAAAGCACCCTGGAAGTAGAACCCACAGCCAACCACCCACACTAAGCAATGGAGCAGATCAGTGGGAGCCAAAGAGAATCAAATTCATCCATCCAAGAAGCAGACATTCTCTCTAAACTAATGCGCTCTACTAATAAATTTCTATATTGAGTAACACTCAGTTTATTTTTTGACTTCCAGTTCATGAGGATAGGCGGTAAGCACTGTGTGTGATGTATTTGCCTCCATCAATAATTCACTGGCATCACCTAAAATGTACAGTCTGGGAGAGTTTGGTACTTGACAGGTAAACCATGTGGATAGGTCTTCACATATCCTCTGCCAGAACTTCTTAACAGGTATACAAGAGGTGCATGTGTTTGAAGGTGGGAGACCCATTCGGAACATCCTTTGTCCAGTATATTGCGTTCTGTGGAGAATTTTATATTGCGTAAGTTGTAAGTTCGGACTTCTAATCATTTTAAAGATATTTAAACATATTTCTGTCCAGAAGTTTTAAATTTGGTTGACAGATAGATCCCGCTCCCACTTTGCATTATGAGGGAAACTGAATCATCAGTTTTTAATAATAATTTATATAATTTTGACAACAATTTAGGGGTACGGAGGTATAAAAATTCTGTTACCCATATAGGTATTTCTAAATTCCACCTACTGAGATTAAATCTTCCTCTTAGAAGGGACTTCAGTTGCTGATATTCAAGAAATTTACTGTTGGCTATTCCATATTTTTATATAAGTTCTTGAAATGTAATAAAGTTTCCATCTTGAATAATATGTTCAAAATTGTTTATACCCTTATCACGCCATAATGGAAAATTCAGTATTTTATTTTACTGACAAATATCTGAATTGTTCCATATGGGTGTCAATTTACAGGGGATAAGTGAAGACTTGGTTATTTTTAAAAATTCCCACCAGGCTGTCAGAGAGGTGTTTAAGATAAGATAAGATAGTGTTTATTTGTCACATGCACAGTTATACACAGTACAATGCACAGTGAAATGTATTTTGTACCTGCAACCATATATACACACACATATAAATAAGAAGAATAAAAATAAAAATAAGTAATTCACACTATACACTATACTCTATATACTATACACTATACACACACTTTTACACAGGACTATAGAATATTATATTATTTACATAGTGCAATAATAGTCCAGTTAGGGCTCAGAGTTGAGCAGACGGATGGCTTGTGGGTAAAAACTCTTCTTCAACCTTTCAGTCTTAGTCCTCAGGCAGCGGTAACGCCGGCCTGATGGGAGCAGGGAGAAGAGAGAGTGTCCGGGGTGGCTGGGCTGTTTTAGGATCTTCATGGCCCTCAGCCTGCACTGCTTGGTGTAAATGTCCTGCAGGTTGGGGAGGGTGGTTCTTTTAAAGCAGTTGTGATACTTAATACTGGGGCTAATGAAAGGTAGAGCCGAGAATTTTACTTTCTCACAGAGTGCTTGTTCTAGTTACAGCCATGGGCTGTCTAATGAGTGTGATTTGATCCACCTTAAAATATATTGCAGTCTACTGCTTTAGAAATTGTCAAATGATGTCAAGTGAAGATTGAGATCTTGGTTGCCTGCTAGCCTAAGCTTGGTGCTGCACGTACGATCATAATTCAAATTTATAGAACCGTTAGAGAATGAAGTATATGATTTATGATCAAATGATGTGTGTGAGTGTAACAGAAGTGATGGTTGAAGCAGTGAGCTGAGGAAGTTGTGCAACTAAGCCAAGGATAAAAAGAGGAACTGAAACTGTTGCCCGGAGACGAGCAGAGCAAAGTTAGAAAAATGTCCAGGCATGTTGTTCAGAATGGAAAAGTACCTAAAAAGAACCTAAAAGGCCCAATGAAGTAATGGTTAAGCCCAACCATCCCATAAATGGGTATGGACAGTGGGGTGATAACTAGAAATGAAGTAATGTCTAAGACAAACCCCCTACAAGGATATCAGGAACGGGGTGATAACTGTCATGATGATGTTTAGAAAATAGGCTGTGTCTTAGAATTAAGATATATAAAGAAGATGCACAGGAGCAACAGTCGAGAATTGTAAGACCTTCCTCCCCAGCCAAGAACTACTCTGCTGAGAGGACTGGACCCCACTCTCTGCGGATTCATTCGACAAAACAGTTCTGCTGGATTCTCCCTGCCTGTTTTCAGACGAAGTTTGGACATACCTAAGCTGTTGGAATTGAAGGAGGATTTCCGAAAAACAAAGGATTTTAAAAGAGGACAGTCAACTGGAGGAGTTTAACATCTTTCCTTTGGATTTCTCCTTTTTACACCCAACTTCATCGAGGCAGTAAGGACTGGACTTTGGGTGTGGTCGCTTCGGCCGAGTGACTCACTTGAATTCGGTCTCTTCCAAAAGGATTTAAGAACAGATTTGTACAATTTCAAGCCCCCTCACCAACAACCCAGCTTAAGTATAACATCTAGTATCAGATCTAGTAATTTTGACAGTTATGCTCTGTGAACTGATTACTTTTGATTCTGAAATTGATTTCTAAACAGAATGTTGATTTAGATGAATTGATTAAGAGTTGATTTTGAGCTATATGCAAACTGCTTGAGCTGAAACCTGCATAATAATAAAATTTGACCCTAAAAAGTCAGTATAATTCATTGAGAGTTACTTCCCTTTTTACGGTACCCTTACGTTCATGCAATCAGTAAAATAATAGGCAAGATAAGCTATAACATCTGGTTCTATTTGGACACACTAGTCGTATGAAGTCCACTTCAACTTAAACGTATGTCCCTTGGGTTTATTTTTCCAAACCGATAAAAGATTTCTGGTCGGTTACAAGTGCACTGATCAGAGGGGCTGGCTGTTAAAACTATCTGGACTTTGCTTCGGGCCTGGCTGTGTTTGCCTTCCTGACCAGGAGCATCGGAGTAAAGAGGAAGAGGGGCAGATGATAGGTATATTGGCAGTAGAACCAGACGAACAGCCCCGCCACAGCTTAAGTAGTGTCACAACTATCAGAAGAGGGTAAGACCCCGCTGCAGGTGTGGCCTGGACCCTATGAAACGGAGTAGCTGTCACAGAAGTAGAAATACCTGTGGGATCTAACAATTGGCGCCCAACGTGGGGCGTGGCCAAAAAGAGAGGATTTCACCGCGCCTAAAGAACCTAGATAGCCCGGAGAGGTTATCATTCGTGGGAGATAACCCCAGGATTGATTGAAGGAGCAGCGCGAGTCAGAGAGGACTTCGTGAGCTGTTCAGGAGCGTAGTGGGGATCAACCGACGCTCTCAACCTGTCCAGGAAGCGGAGTGACGCGGACAGGAGTAGCAGCAGACGTCGCTGAGGACACCCAGACCGACAGGGGCCCAGAGGACTCTGCAGGAAGGCAACGCTCGACTCCATCCCTTGCCTCGGAGGTACCATGAGGGGCCTTGGAGGAGAGCAACTCGAGACGACAAAGACAAAGAGTGCTGATCCAGCCTAGTGATGGCTGCGGCAGCAGAAGAAGGGGGGCCCGAGGGGTCCAACTCAGTGGGGGTGACTCTCTTTAAGTCACTCAGAGCACCCAGCGTGGAAGAGCCAGCAGCGCCTGCCCCCTCGGATGAAGAATCGGTAAGAGAACCGGGGGCTGAGGGGCCGGCGAGGGCCAAGATCCAGGCATGGGTAATGGAAAAGTGGGATACCGCAGTCCAGAAGCATGTAGCTGCGAGGTGCACCCGTCTGACTGACGAGGAGGTCGGTGAAATGGTGAATGGAGCTCACTGGCGAGGAAACGAAGAAGTGGATCGTTTCGTCCAGATGAGGAAAATTGTCTTTGTCGGGATCGGGAAGTGGGATAACACCCCCAGGGATAAGATTGTCCCGAAAGACTGCGTGAAGGGGGTAACGGAAGCAGTGCATGAGGCACTAGGCCATGCCGGAGCTGACCCGACGCGCAGGGAGCTGAGTAAACAGCAGCTGTGGATTCCAGTACGAGAAATCCGGCGTGTTCTCAAAGACTGTGTTGAGTGTGGTCGGTACAACGCAGGTCGGCGGGGGCAGCGCATGGGAGGACTCACCATCAAGAGCACCGTTCCCTGGGGATCGATTTGCATGGATGTCGCAGGGCCCCTAGGAATAACAGGTATGAAAGGAAAAATATCTGTTGGTGCTGGTGGGCTCTATGTCAGAATACGGCAAGACTGACGTAGTGGCTGAGATCTTAGACCGAAACACGGATCGGTTGAAGAAGTCAGGACTCCAAGGAGTAGAGCAGCTGAAACCAGTTCCTGATTAGGTGACCTAGGAACCAAAACCATGGCCAGTAGCACGCCTTGTCTACCACCCTATGTCAGACTGGCCACTGTTAAGGGTGTGGTTATCATGAGACACAGTACCGATGGGCTCTGGGCAGGCAGAGCCCTCATTATGTTAGAATAGGCAAAGAAAGGAATTTTTGTGAGTGATGAAGAATTTTTGCAGTGGAGAGAGATTAAGAAGAGAGTCACCTAGACGTAATGGAATCTTCCAGAGAGGAATATGTTCCTGATGTGTTGGAATTAATTTCTGATGACTCTTGGGATGGGTATGAGCTGTGAGTTCATCAAACGGCAACCTGCGATCTCAAGAAGGGGGTGTCAAATGATGTCAAGTGAAGATTGAGATCTTGGTTGCCTGCTAGCCTAAGCTTGGTGCTGCACGTACGATCATAATTCAAATTTATAGAACCGTTAGAGAATGAAGTATATGATTTATGATCAAATGATGTGTGTGAGTGTAACAGAAGTGATGGTTGAAGCAGTGAGCTGAGGAAGTTGTGCAACTAAGCCAAGGATAAAAAGAGGAACTGAAACTGTTGCCCGGAGACGAGCAGAGCAAAGTTAGAAAAATGTCCAGGCATGTTGTTCAGAATGGAAAAGTACCTAAAAAGAACCTAAAAGGCCCAATGAAGTAATGGTTAAGCCCAACCATCCCATAAATGGGTATGGACAGTGGGGTGATAACTAGAAATGAAGTAATGTCTAAGACAAACCCCCTACAAGGATATCAGGAACGGGGTGATAACTGTCATGATGATGTTTAGAAAATAGGCTGTGTCTTAGAATTAAGATATATAAAGAAGATGCACAGGAGCAACAGTCGAGAATTGTAAGACCTTCCTCCCCATAGAGAGAACTACTCTGCTGAGAGGACTGGACCCCACTCTCTGCGGATTCATTCAACAAAACAGTTCTGCTGGATTCTCCCTGCCTGTTTTCAGACGAAGTTTGGACATACCTAAGCTGTTGAAATTGAAGGAGGATTTCCGAAAAACAAAGGATTTTAAAAGAGGACAGTCAACTGGAGGAGTTTAACATCTTTCCTTTGGATTTCTCCTTTTTACACCCAACTTCATCGAGGCAGTAAGGACTGGACTTTGGGTGTGGTCGCTTCGGCCGAGTGACTCACTTGAATTCGGTCTCTTCCAAAAGGATTTAAGAACAGATTTGTACAATTTCAAGCCCCCTCACCAACAACCCAGCTTAAGTATAACATCTAGTATCAGATCTAGTAATTTTGACAGTTATGCTCTGTGAACTGATTACTTTTGATTCTGAAATTGATTTCTAAACAGAATGTTGATTTAGATGAATTGATTAAGAGTTGATTTTGAGCTATATGCAAACTGCTTGAGCTGAAACCTGCATAATAATAAAATTTGACCCTAAAAAGTCAGTATAATTCATTGAGAGTTACTTCCCTTTTTACGGTACCCTTACGTTCATGCAATCAGTAAAATAATAGGCAAGATAAGCTATAACATCTGGTTCTATTTGGACACACTAGTCGTATGAAGTCCACTTCAACTTAAACGTATGTCCCTTGGGTTTATTTTTCCAAACCGATAAAAGATTTCTGGTCGGTTACAAGTGCACTGATCAGAGGGGCTGGCTGTTAAAACTATCTGGACTTTGCTTCGGGCCTGGCTGTGTTTGCCTTCCTGACCAGGAGCATCGGAGTAAAGAGGAAGAGGGGCAGATGATAGGTATATTGGCAGTAGAACCAGACGAACAGCCCCGCCACAGCTTAAGTAGTGTCACAACTATCAGAAGAGGGTAAGACCCCGCTGCAGGTGTGGCCTGGACCCTATGAAACGGAGTAGCTGTCACAGAAGTAGAAATACCTGTGGGATCTAACAATTGGCGCCCAACGTGGGGCGTGGCCAAAAAGAGAGGATTTCACCGCGCCTAAAGAACCTAGATAGCCCGGAGAGGTTATCATTCGTGGGAGATAACCCCAGGATTGATTGAAGGAGCAGCGCGAGTCAGAGAGGACTTCGTGAGCTGTTCAGGAGCGTAGTGGGGATCAACCGACGCTCTCAACCTGTCCAGGAAGCGGAGTGACGCGGACAGGAGTAGCAGCAGACGTCGCTGAGGACACCCAGACCGACAGGGGCCCAGAGGACTCTGCAGGAAGGCAACGCTCGACTCCATCCCTTGCCTCGGAGGTACCATGAGGGGCCTTGGAGGAGAGCAACTCGAGACGACAAAGACAAAGAGTGCTGATCCAGCCTAGTGATGGCTGCGGCAGCAGAAGAAGGGGGGCCCGAGGGGTCCAACTCAGTGGGGGTGACTCTCTTTAAGTCACTCAGAGCACCCAGCGTGGAAGAGCCAGCAGCGCCTGCCCCCTCGGATGAAGAATCGGTAAGAGAACCGGGGGCTGAGGGGCCGGCGAGGGCCAAGATCCAGGCATGGGTAATGGAAAAGTGGGATACCGCAGTCCAGAAGCATGTAGCTGCGAGGTGCACCCGTCTGACTGACGAGGAGGTCGGTGAAATGGTGAATGGAGCTCACTGGCGAGGAAACGAAGAAGTGGATCGTTTCGTCCAGATGAGGAAAATTGTCTTTGTCGGGATCGGGAAGTGGGATAACACCCCCAGGGATAAGATTGTCCCGAAAGACTGCGTGAAGGGGGTAACGGAAGCAGTGCATGAGGCACTAGGCCATGCCGGAGCTGACCCGACGCGCAGGGAGCTGAGTAAACAGCAGCTGTGGATTCCAGTACGAGAAATCCGGCGTGTTCTCAAAGACTGTGTTGAGTGTGGTCGGTACAACGCAGGTCGGCGGGGGCAGCGCATGGGAGGACTCACCATCAAGAGCACCGTTCCCTGGGGATCGATTTGCATGGATGTCGCAGGGCCCCTAGGAATAACAGGTATGAAAGGAAAAATATCTGTTGGTGCTGGTGGGCTCTATGTCAGAATACGGCAAGACTGACGTAGTGGCTGAGATCTTAGACCGAAACACGGATCGGTTGAAGAAGTCAGGACTCCAAGGAGTAGAGCAGCTGAAACCAGTTCCTGATTAGGTGACCTAGGAACCAAAACCATGGCCAGTAGCACGCCTTGTCTACCACCCTATGTCAGACTGGCCACTGTTAAGGGTGTGGTTATCATGAGACACAGTACCGATGGGCTCTGGGCAGGCAGAGCCCTCATTATGTTAGAATAGGCAAAGAAAGGAATTTTTGTGAGTGATGAAGAATTTTTGCAGTGGAGAGAGATTAAGAAGAGAGTCACCTAGACGTAATGGAATCTTCCAGAGAGGAATATGTTCCTGATGTGTTGGAATTAATTCTGATGACTCTTGGGATGGGTATGAGCTGTGAGTTCATCAAACGGCAACCTGCGATCTCAAGAAGGGGGTGTCAAATGATGTCAAGTGAAGATTGAGATCTTGGTTGCCTGCTAGCCTAAGCTTGGTGCTGCACGTACGATCATAATTCAAATTTATAGAACCGTTAGAGAATGAAGTATATGATTTATGATCAAATGATGTGTGTGAGTGTAACAGAAGTGATGGTTGAAGCAGTGAGCTGAGGAAGTTGTGCAACTAAGCCAAGGATAAAAAGAGGAACTGAAACTGTTGCCCGGAGACGAGCAGAGCAAAGTTAGAAAAATGTCCAGGCATGTTGTTCAGAATGGAAAAGTACCTAAAAAGAACCTAAAAGGCCCAATGAAGTAATGGTTAAGCCCAACCATCCCATAAATGGGTATGGACAGTGGGGTGATAACTAGAAATGAAGTAATGTCTAAGACAAACCCCCTACAAGGATATCAGGAACGGGGTGATAACTGTCATGATGATGTTTAGAAAATAGGCTGTGTCTTAGAATTAAGATATATAAAGAAGATGCACAGGAGCAACAGTCGAGAATTGTAAGACCTTCCTCCCCATAGAGAGAACTACTCTGCTGAGAGGACTGGACCCCACTCTCTGCGGATTCATTCAACAAAACAGTTCTGCTGGATTCTCCCTGCCTGTTTTCAGACGAAGTTTGGACATACCTAAGCTGTTGAAATTGAAGGAGGATTTCCGAAAAACAAAGGATTTTAAAAGAGGACAGTCAACTGGAGGAGTTTAACATCTTTCCTTTGGATTTCTCCTTTTTACACCCAACTTCATCGAGGCAGTAAGGACTGGACTTTGGGTGTGGTCGCTTCGGCCGAGTGACTCACTTGAATTCGGTCTCTTCCAAAAGGATTTAAGAACAGATTTGTACAATTTCAAGCCCCCTCACCAACAACCCAGCTTAAGTATAACATCTAGTATCAGATCTAGTAATTTTGACAGTTATGCTCTGTGAACTGATTACTTTTGATTCTGAAATTGATTTCTAAACAGAATGTTGATTTAGATGAATTGATTAAGAGTTGATTTTGAGCTATATGCAAACTGCTTGAGCTGAAACCTGCATAATAATAAAATTTGACCCTAAAAAGTCAGTATAATTCATTGAGAGTTACTTCCCTTTTTACGGTACCCTTACGTTCATGCAATCAGTAAAATAATAGGCAAGATAAGCTATAACATCTGGTTCTATTTGGACACACTAGTCGTATGAAGTCCACTTCAACTTAAACGTATGTCCCTTGGGTTTATTTTTCCAAACCGATAAAAGATTTCTGGTCGGTTACAAGTGCACTGATCAGAGGGGCTGGCTGTTAAAACTATCTGGACTTTGCTTCGGGCCTGGCTGTGTTTGCCTTCCTGACCAGGAGCATCGGAGTAAAGAGGAAGAGGGGCAGATGATAGGTATATTGGCAGTAGAACCAGACGAACAGCCCCGCCACAGCTTAAGTAGTGTCACAACTATCAGAAGAGGGTAAGACCCCGCTGCAGGTGTGGCCTGGACCCTATGAAACGGAGTAGCTGTCACAGAAGTAGAAATACCTGTGGGATCTAACAAAATAGTAATAAAAGTTTGGTAGTTCTAGGCTGCCATTGTGTTGTGTGTGTTAGCAGGTTGGTGGTGTGTGCTGTCTGTTGTCTCATTTCAGGGGTCGGCGAGCTGGTGTCTCTTCACGGACTGGGCAGAGCAGGGGGCGGAGGCACACAGATCCTGCACACCTGCAGCGAGTTCCCAGCTATCAGTCCAGTATTTAGGACTGTGCCAGAGCCTCCTACCTTCGCCAGAGTGTCTGTGTCCATCCATGTACTAAACGGCCGTCACCTGTTGTATGATGAGTGTCTGTTAAGTTGTCCTTTTTCGGGTGTATCTCTTGTGTTCACGTTTTTTGTGCTTGCTCGTGGCAGATTACGGACGCTTCAAAGCTTTCATTCATTATTGTCCTCTTGAGGGGCAAGGCCTTGGCATGGGCGGAGGCTTTTTTTGATTCGTATACAGATGAAGCCACTCAAAGTTGCCGCTTCCAGCCGGCTGGAAGTCCCCCTCCTTCTTCTGGGCGCATCTACTTCCCAGCATGACCACACCCATTTCCCTCAATTGCAGAGTGTCACCAAGAGATGGCGCTTTCTTCACAAAAACTTTGACTTCTGTGATTCACATATGTTTTGTTAACATTTCATGCTGAAGTATTTTCACTGTCTGAAACAAAACTGCAACCAGTGGTAGAACAAGTTTGGAAAATCTAAAATAGATTGATAAATTTTTAGTCAGTATGACCTTTCACACATTTTCCACTGTAACTCACAAACATTCTTTTGATCAAATTATTTTTGTGAATCTAATAAATAAGTAAATAAATAGTTTTTTTTTTTAAGTAGCGCTGGACTGAGCAGTCTAAGCTTTCTCTCTTTTCAGTCTCCTGTTAGAAGTTCTGTATGAACTTCCACTTTTATCGATTATAAAATTATTTTAAAAGCTACCTACTAAAGGTAGCTAATAATGTACCATGGGCATTAATTTGAACACCCACCACCTCCTCTCACTTCTGCTCCCTGGTGTCAGACATGATTTGAATGATAGTATTGTTCCAGCTGTGCCATCAGACAGATGTGCCTTCTCACAAATGTGTACTGAAGATAAACTGATTCATACTCATGAATCCTGATTTTTGGAATTTTTTAAAAAGGCTCTTAAAAAGAAACTATGAATTACTCAAAAACAGCACTTAACAATGGGTTTTATAGAGTGATAAGCACAAATTGGAAATTTTAGTTCAAATTATAATCGATATGTGTGGGGGAGATCAGGAGGGAGCTGCAATAGTGAGCGTCTACAGCTGTCTATGAAACACAGAGGAAGTTCTCTCATGGTTTGGGGCTGCATTTCATCCACTGGTGCTGAGATCTTGTTAAAAATCTTTTATCAGAACAGAAAAGTCTCAAACATGCTGGCACTGCAGTAAAAGCATGCTTGGATAGAAAAACACATAATGCCTTTGACACGATGGATCACAAAGTTCTTTTGTCGAGACTTGAACATGTTAATGGTCTTAAAGGCACAGTTTTGTCATGGTTCAGATCTTATCTGTCTGAGAGGTCTTTTTCTGTAGCCCTGGGGGAATATTCCTCTTCCTCAGCCAATATTTGTTGTGGTGTGCCTCAGGGGTCCATTTTGGGTCCAGTCTTGTGTTTATTATATATGCTGCCTTTGGGAGAGATATTTAGGAAGTACAGTATTCCCTTTCATTTTTATGCAGATGACATCCAAATTTATCTCCCCATTAAATTGGATGCTTCTGTCCCGCTGTAGCCTCTGTTTAACTGTCCTCATGATGTCAAAGGCTGGTTAACACAGAACTTTCTTACTTTAAATGAAAACAGGACAGAAACTGTTGTGTTAGGAAGTCCACTGCATGAAAAGTGAGGTTTTTCGACAGTTTCTTGTATGTAATATTGCCGCGCGCCTTGAGCTTTAGGGCTCTCAGCAGGAGGCTTTGGTCAGAACAGTAAACTGTAGGGAAACTGCCGTGGACTCTCTGTGTCAGTGCTCCCTCAGCCCCCCCCTCTCCTCAGGTCTAGGGCAGGCTCTCATATGTAAAGGAGGTTTCTGTGAGTCATACAAATGCAAATCAAGTACTCACCAGTGGTCACCAGTACTCGTCAGTGGTCTACCCCTCCCAACAGTTGTAAGCAGCATATTTTTATTTTGAGATATATGTAATCAAATTTACATCATCTTTTAAGCCTTTTTCCATTACAGTGTGACTACACATAAATTATTATACAGCAAAACAGTCAATCTGTCACAGCTGACCGCTGCACAGGCAGGAAGGAGGACCCCAAAATGCAGACTCAGGACGGTGTGATTCTCTTACACGTTTATTTACTCAATTAAACAAAAGGTAACCATGAGCTCTCCCCAGAAATACACCAGACAGGGGAGAAGCGCAAAACAGACTAGACTTCATACATTAACAGAACTAGGCACAGGACAGTGGACAACAACCAATGACGCAACAACAAGCACGGAAAACACAAGACGTAAATACACAGAAGGTAATGAACGAATGGAAAACAGCTGGGAGGGAAGTACAAGACATAAACTAAACCCAAAGCACACAGACCAAGAACTTACCAAAATAAAACAGGAAGTAACTTGACACCTGACATAGTACACCCAAACTAAACACCTAAGGACAGCACATCAGCACAGGAAGACAGAAACAATAATAAAACAGAAATATACATGAACATAAAAAACTGGGCCACTGGCCCAGGACCATGACACAAACAAGACTAAACTCAGAAGAAATCATTCTGTTTTATAAATTAGTATTATCTAGTTGGAAATATACTTTTGGACATTTTCAGCTTTTGTCCCTTTGTCCAATAAGGCTGTGAGCTTCTGTCTGTGAGCTTCTGTCTGTGAGCTTCTGTCTGTGAGCCTTTGTCATGGAGTTTTTTGTGAACCCTGAACTTTAGTGACTGAGGGAGATAAACAAAGGCCATAACTTGATTTTGGTGACACTACAAGCATTATTTTCATTGAAAAGCAAACTCAGTTTTCAGTCTAATTCACTGTAACTAAAAGTCTGTCACACCATCATCCTCTTCTGTGCAGCGGCTTCCCAGCTAGCATTGAACATTCAGACAACATCCCATGAACGCTGCCATAAACGTTCAGTGAATGTTCACATGCATTAATGACATTAAAGACTACCAAGGCAGATGGAATAAGAAAACATATAAACTTTTATTTTGCTATACATGGATGTACATAAGAGATATCAGCAAAACCTTCATGAGAAAAATGTAAAAAAAAAAAAAAAGTTAAAATTTTAATGCAACAGTCACCTTCTCAGTTGTCCTGCTTAAACGGACAGTGGATGTGTGTCTTCCAGCTCATAGGGGGTCGTTTTGACTGTTGGGTTTTCTCTGTATTATTGTAGGGTCTTTACCCACAATACAAAGCGCCTTGAGGCGACTGTTTGTTGTGATTTGGCGCTATATAAATAAAACTGAATTGAAATGAAATGAAATGAATTGAATGCCTTGTGGCAGCTTCCTCGCCTGTGACTGGACAATACAGATCACGTGTGGGATCACACTGATGGTCTGCAAGACCAAAGGAAATCAGTGCGGTCGTTCTCTTCCGTTCAAACTGAATGGCGTTCTTTGTCTACGTTGTTTTCCTGGTACGACAATGGAGGTCGTCTATATTTTCAACACCCCAGAAGCTCCTCGTGAAAGCGGGCCTCTCTACCGGCCAGCTTCAACCAGCCCCGCTGCAGATGAGAAGACACTGCTGGCTGTAATGAGTGGGTTATCTCCTCAGTTTCTCAAGTTTCTACTAGCGCAGCTGAAAGACAAGATGGCATCTATTGTGTAGAGACTCGATGCTCTGGACTCTAACAAAGAAAAGACAGCAGCACAATCCAAAAACTGCGGTAAGACTTGGTCGTTTCTAAAACAAAAATACTAAGAGTGGAGGAATGGTCACAGTAAGCTGACAGACGTATTGTGATTTGGTTTCTTATTTTTATTTGGTTTCATCTTATAGGAAGCAGTTCGCGGCCTGCACAACTCTGAATCCAATAAAAGCCGGTATGATCCTCTCAAAGATATCCATAAAAAGTCTCGTTTAAAGTTTGCCACAAGCCACCTGGGAGACACACCAAACATGTGGAAGAAGGTGCTCTGGTCAGATAAAACCAAAATCGAACTGTTTGGCCACAATGCAAAATGATATGTTTGGCGTAAAAGCAACACAGCTCATCACCCTGAACACACCATCCCCACTGTCAAACATGGTGGTGGCAGCATCATGGTTTGGGCCTGCTTTTCGTCAGCAGGGACAGGGAAGATGGTCAAAATTGATGGGACGATGGATGGGGCCAAATACAGGACCATTCTGGAAGAAAACCTGTTGGAGTCTGCAAGAGACCTGAGACTGGGACGGAGATTTATCTTCCAGCAAGACAATGATCCAAAACATAAAGCCAAATCTACAATGGAACGGTTCACAAATAAAAGTATCCAGGTGTTGGAACGGCCAAGTCAAAGTCCAGACCTGAATCCAATCGAGCATCTGTGGAAAGAGCTGAAGACTGCTGTTCACAAACGCTCTCCATCCAACCTCACTGAGCTCCAGCTGTTTTGCAAGGAAGAATGGGCAAGAATTTCAGTCTCTCCATGTGCAAAACTGATAGAGACATACCCCAAGAGACTTGCAGCTGTAATTGCAGCAAAAGGTGGCGCTACAAAGTATTAACGCAAGCGGGCCGAATAATATTGCACGCCCCACTTTTCAGTTTTTTATTTGTTAAGAAAGTTTGACACATCCAATAAATTTCATTCCACTTCACGATTGTGTCCAACTTGTTGTTGATTCTTCACAAAAAATTAAAATTTTATATCTTTATGTTTGAAGCCTGAAATGTGGCAAAAGGTTGAAAAGTTCAAGGGGGCCGAATACTTTCACAAGGCACTGTAGATACAATATCACGTCGTCTGCATATAAACTAATGAGTGTCTCAAAACCTCCGACTCAAAGCCCCTCGATATGTGGATGCTCTCTTATGGCCACAGCAAGTGGCTCCATTACAATGGCAAAAAGCACCGGTGACATTGGGCAGCCCTGTTGCATTGAGCGCTGTACACAAAATGGGGCTGACCGATCATTATTCGTCAGGACCGAGCACTTCGGTTCAAGATATATCAGTTTCACCCAGGAAATAAAAGTCTCACCGAACCCAAACCTGTGCAATGATTCAAGCATATAAGGCCATTCAACCTGGTTAAAGGCTTTATGTGCATCAAGGGCCAGAATAGAGGCTCCATTGGAGTTTTTATGGTCGAGATATATAGTGTTAAGTAACCGTCTTACATTAAAAAAGGACAATCTGCCAGGGAAGAACCCTGTCTGGTCTGGGTGAATGATAGTTGCTAAGCATTTATTCATTCTAGTGGCCAGAATTTTAGTGATTATCTTAAGATCAAAATTTTGTAGTGCAATCGGCCTAAAATGAGCAGGATCAGTTTCATCTCTTCCCTTTTTCAGAAAAAGAGAAATATTAGCTTCATAAAGAGTATTGGGTAGTTTTCCATCCTTTTTTGAGTTAGACATCATCCTGAGTAAAAGTAAATTTAAGTTTACTTCTGACCTTTACATTTTTACAGATCATTTTTTTCTTTCCTTTGATGCTTTTAAGGACATTGTTTTGGATATCCTTTCCTATCCTTTTTATCTTACAAATAAAATGTATTATTATTAATATTGTTTAATAGCCTTTACTACCGAGTGTATCACCACTGATGTCTTTGCACAATGGCACTTTGCGTTCACATAATTACGCAACAGCTTGTCCTGTTGGAAAAATTCAAATGGTTTCTGAAAGCTGAGAAAGTGCGCTTCATGTCCAATATGTGGTTATTATGGTAACTGGCGCTGTTGCAGGACGTCAGCAAAAAGCGGGACATTTGAAACATATCCTATCAGTGGTGACATGATCGGTGTTAAAACATTAAGGTTTCTTTTTGTCTTCTCAATGATTAAAGCAAAGCTTTGTTTCCTCATTTTTCACATGGTAATCCCAAGGTAGGTTACCTATTCCATTACTGAACTGTTAAAGATAAGGGACATGCTTTTTAGGAATGGGGATGGATATTCTGAAAAGGCCTGGTAGAATTCTGCAGAAAGGCCATCAGTTTGGGGAGACTCTTTAGTCTTAATATAAGTTGTTAGGTAGTTGCTGAATGATGGCAGTACTTTTAATTGTACAGATCACTATAGAAGTTAAAGCATGTAGTGTGGGTACCTAGAAATAGAATCTGTTGAGTTTTGTGTCATTAATCAAGGATTACTTTTCATGAATTTTAGATATGATGTAATCATATTTGCTAAGTTAAATATGGTCATAATCATACTTTTTTCTGGGGAATATCACAGGTATTTAAAATGAAATTGTACACATATGTAGTGTGGGTCATTCAGAATAGGGTTTAATCCCGGGATCCGGGATTCCCGGGAAATGTGATCAGAACCATTTCCCGTTAAACGTTAAACCGGGAAAAAAGTCGCGCGCGTCGATTTGACTTTCAGAAAGAAAAGAAAGCTTCAGAATGTTAAATTTAAGGAAATATTGAGAGAAGGGTTCGTTTAATGCGAAAAGCATTACTCTTCATTTCAGGCACGTTCAGCCTCCGTTTAAGGCTTCAGCCTTCATCTCAAGCGTTTTAATAGAGGTATTACACAGTTGTACTTTTTTCCACTTTAATTTGTTGAAATCGTAGGCAATGTGTTTAGCCTAAGGTATTATATAATTTTATATTATTATATATTGTTATATTGCATTATATAGCCTATAAAATATGCCTGCCCTGAACAATAAAGAAATATCTGTTTAACTTCGAGTGTTTCTTTTCCTCATTTGCAGACGCTTACTAACAATCATGAATTAGGATACGGGCCTAATGTGTGAAGAAAGTATCATGAAATAGATACTTTAACATATTTCGCTTTTAAAATGGAGTCGAGTAAAATGTATATTTTTTAGGCTATAAGGACTGGCCAGTTTTTCAAAAGACACAGCGAACCTACTTTAACCCTCAGACACGGAGTTATTAATTTGCTGTTGCCAGAATGGCAATGACCAAGTCGTAGTGCATTACTCAAGGCCCTGTGTTATGTCATATTATAGTGAAGTACGGTAGTTAACTTTTCAATGACTATTACAGCGTTCCACTGGTGGAACGGTGTGCACGACAGCACCAGTGGCTGAGCCTTTATCAATGCTGTGTGGAGATGAACGGTATGGTTTTGCACCAGCAATTGTAAAATATCTTGGTATAATTCCATGTACAATGCAGGAATATTCGAATTATATTTGTTAAGGGAGTGTTGAGGAACGATACAACACCGCATAGCTCGAGGACTCGAATGCCGAGATGTAGGTTTTATTGCATTAATCAAGCCGACGTTGCCCCCTACTGGGCATAACAGGACATAGCTGGAAAGCTACCTCTACAATATCAGAATAGGTTAAGGCCGACACAGGCTACAGAAGGCCTAATTAAAAAAAAATTAAAAAAAAAAAAACTTTTTCCCGGGATTCCCGGGAAATGGCTCTCATTTCCCGGGATTTGATTCATGTCATTTTCGGGAAAAATATTAAACCGTAATTCAGAAGCGGAGTCCACTGGGAATTTTATGTCACTATTAAGGAATATTTAATGATTTTTGATGTGGCATAATTAGAATGGAATAATGATGTGACCACAATTTCACTGAAACAATGGGCTAGTCTTAAAATGGAATAATAAAATATCAGCAGAGTTCCCCTTTATTTTTTCAGGAATATTTCAGTAATTTGAAATGAAACTTTTCACATAAGTAGTGTGGGTGACCCAGAAGACTAATCCCATTGTGTCATGATTGATTGTGTCATGAAATACAGTCCTATAAAATTATGCTGGATTGTTTCCATACTTTGCAGTAACAGTAACATCATACAAACATGAAAGTATTTCATGTAATGTACAAAAATGTAATTAGTTTTTAATAGAAGTTAATCATGAATGACAGAAGAAGTAAATTAAGAACAAACAAAATTCAAATTTATTTTCTCAAAATTCCCAATATACATGAAACACAAGTGTTAGAAGTTGGTCTTTTCCATGGTGGTATGACCTGAACAATAATCACCAAAGAAATAAATGGACTGTAGTTACATGGTGCTTTTCTATTTAAGTTGAGCACTCAAAGTTCTTTCAACTATTCACCCATTTCCCCACACATTCATACACGCACTTTTACCGTAAATAAGGGCTTCCTAACATTCACACATACTTACACTTCAATGGATGCACTGGGAGCAACTCAGGGTTCAGTATCTTGCCTAAGGATATGCTGACATAGAGACTACGGCAGCTGGCGATCAAGCCACCAGTTTTCCAGTTAGTAGATGACCTGATGTACCTACTGAACTACAGCTGCCCTACCATAAAACGTAGAGTAGAAATGCAAGAAATTTCAAGCAGAATCTCACTTGACTGCAGTCTGGGGTTCATAGAGCACTTTATAAATGAGGACTGGAGGGTGTTTGTATCAGATGCACTGGTGGTTCACCAGACTGAGGAGCTGAACTTAACTCTGTCCTGTCTGCAGGGCTGGACTGGTAATCAGGCGTACCGGGCCGACAGTCCTCAGGGGCCGATGCTGTTGGATTTTATTTTTTTCTTCCCTTTTTTTTTTCTAAGAGACCGGCCCACAATTTAGAGGGGGTGGCTCATTGGCCCATCTTCAATATAGACAGTGGATGGAACCAATCAGGATATAGGATGAAAGCGGCCCCACCCTTTCTCTGCGTTGTGCCCTGTAACTCTCACACTCAAGACTGAGAAGTGTTGGATGAGCAGCAAGTGTCCATTTTAGGCTGCATCATAGCATTTTAGATATTTAGGTTAAAGGTGTGTTAAAGGCTGCACAGTAGTTTGAATTTGTAGCCTCTGTGCTGGTTAAACATGTTTTAAAAAGCACTCAAGCAGGTGAAATAACAGATTTTAAAAAGCTAAATGATAAGTAAAAGCTTTGCAATTTAAGCATTACTAAAGTAAGTCAAAAAAAAAAAAGTATAAAAGTATTATTAGCAAAAGGCATGCCCACATTGACTAAGAGTAAGACAGTGTCAAATACTTCTAAGACATAGTTGCGGGCTGGTCTTAACCAGAAATGCCAGGGCCGATTTTTTGTCCCAGTCCAGCCCTTCCTGTCTGTGTGAGATTTTTCCTTGCCGGGTCAGGTGTACAGACCAAGTGGTGCAATCAGCTGACAGAGCATGATGAATACTGTAGTTCAGAGTCACAGAAAGCATAGACACACACTGTTGGTCTGAGCCTGATTATGATGATACTCAAATAAATGAAAAATAAAATTTTGGGCATTTGATGTCTACAGCTGTCTGCTGGATGTTCAGGAGAGTTCATTTCTCTTTTCTTTTTCTCTTATCTGAATCTAAGGTCTGAAGAAGCTCTCCTTCATCATCATTAGAACTCTTAGAACCCCATTGTTTTGATCTGCCAAACCAAAAAACTACAATAGCAACTTCAACAAAAAGAATCACAGCAACAACTGACAGCCAAAATTTCAGTCCAAAAGAACCGTTCTCCTTCCCTCCATCTTGCTTCCCTTCATCCTTCTTCCCTTCATGCTCCTTCCCTTCATGATCTGTGGTTCCTTGTGTTGGACCTGCAGGTAGAAACAAGTGTGAGGTGTCAGCTGTCAGGTAAGTGATGAGCAAAGAACAGAAAAGAATCCATTTCCTCTTCTAGTACTTTAAAATGTACATACTGGTGGATTTTCCTGTACTTGTTCACTTAAAAACACAAAACTGCAGATGCACCGGTGGTTCACCAGCATGTCAGTTATTCACATTTTCAATGATTCTGGCTGAAACTCCATTAATCTGCTGTATTGTTCAAACTGCTGTCAAACATTATCTACTATGCTCTGATTACATCAATCAGACTTTCTACAAAGTCTCATCAACAGCATCTTTAAAGGGGACAAACAAAGTGCCACTTTTTTAGCACATAAATACATTTTGTTGTGTACTTTGAGTATGTAGCAGTGCAGGAAATTTAAATGCATTCTGTCCAGGTGCTACATAGATATCTGTATATTGTTTTTGGGTCATAATTTTCAGTCTGTTCAGTTTTCTTTATTCCCCATTACATTTTCTTTTGTCTTACGTCACAGTATTTGCTGTGGAACTGCTAAACAAGGGTCATAGACTTCCAGCTTTCCAATCTCGTTAATTCTCCATTTTTTTTCTTGCAGCTATTTTGTAGTTCAGTTTAGTTATGCCGAAGTTGCAACAAGTCAAAATGTTCGGTTGTTGATTGTATTAACCCTGTTAATTATTAATTATTATTAACCCTGTTAAAAAGCTGTGCATTTGTGAATGATACCACGGAGTCAGGCACTTCTGATTTGAAGCTTTCCTTTTCAGAGGAGCCACAGTATCCAAAGTCGTACGCAGTGAGGATGTAAAACTATTGACGAGATAATCGACCTCACTGGGAGCAGAGTTTAGGTAGCTGCTCTGCACTGTGTTGGCACTGAAGAGCATAATAATGAAGGAATTAGATCCTTAAACTTAGTTACAGCACTTTCAGAAAGACTTCTACTGTAACTTATTCCCCACTGCTGTGTAATCCATTAAAGTAAATGTAAATGTTACTAAGAAATGATCAGACAGGAGGGGGCTTTCAGGGAATACTGTTAAGTCTTCAGTTTCTATGCCATATGTCAGGACAAGATCCAGAGTATGATTAAAGTGGTGGGTGGGCTCCTTTACATTTTGAGAGAAGCCAATTGAATCTAACAATAGATTAAATGCAGTGTTGAGGCTGTCATTCTCAGCATCTACATGGATGTTAAAATCACCCACTATAATGATTTTATCTGAACTGAGCACTAAATCAGATAAAAAGTCTGAGAAATCAGACAGAAACTCTGAGTAAGGACCAGGTGGACGATAGATAATAACAAATAAAACAGGTTTTTGAGTTTCCCAATTAGGATGGACAAGACTAAGAGTCAGGCTTTCAAAAGAATTAAAACTTTGTCTGGGTCTGTGATTAATTAATAAGCTGGAATTGAAGATTGCAGCTAATCCTCCTCCTCGACCTGTGCTTCGAGCATTCTGACAGTTACTGTGACTCGGGGGTGTTGATTCATTTAAACTAACATATTCATCCTGCTGTAACCAGGTTTCTGTAAGGCAGAATAAATCAATATGTTGATCAATTATTAAATCATTTACTAACAGGGACTTGGAAGAGAGAGACCTAATGTTTAATAATCCACATTTAATTGTTTTATTTTTTGGTTCAGCTTCAGTTGATGAAGCTATATTATTTATTGTTTTTGAATTTTTATGCTTAAATAGCTTTTTGCTGATTTTAGCTTTGTTTTTTGGTGGTCTGGGAGCAGGCACCGACTCTGTGGGGATGGGGTTTTGGGGGGATGGCAGGAGGAGAGAAGCTGCAGAGAGGTGTGTAAGACCGCAAGTCTCCTTCGTGGTCTCAACCCTGGGTAGTCAGGTTTTAGGGTTAATAAATCTGGCCATATTTCTAGAAATGAGAGCTGCTCCATCCAAAGTGGGATGGATGCTAAGGCTAATCGTAGATTTGGTAAGATCGTTATTCACGTCGGCAGCAATGACACCCGGTTACGCCAATCGGAGGTCACTAAAATTAATATTGACTCGGTGTGTAACTTTGCAAAAACAATGTCGGACTCTGTAGTTTTCTCTGGGCCCCTCCCCAATCAGACCAGGAGCGACATGTTTAGCCGCATGTTCTCCTTGAATCGCTGGCTGTCTGAGTGGTGTCCAAACAACGACGTGGGCTTCATAGATAATTGGCAAAGTTTCTGGGGAAAACCTGGTCTTGTTAGGAGAGACGGCATCCATCCCACTTTGGATGGAGCAGCTCTCCTTTCTAGAAATCTGGCCAAATTTATTAACCCTAAAACCTGACTACCCAGGGTTGAGACCAGGAAGCAGAGTTGCAGTCTTACACGCCTCTCTGCAGCTTCTCTCCTCCTGCCATCCCCCCAAAACCCCATCCCCACAGAGTCGGTGCTGCTCCCAGACCACCAAAAAACAAAGCTAAAATCAGCAAAAAGCTATTTAAGCATAAAAATTCAAAAACAATAAATAATACAGCTTCATCAACTGAAGCTGAACCAAAAAATAAAACAATTAAATGTGGATTATTAAACATTAGGTCTCTCTCTTCCAAGTCCCTGTTAGTAAATGATTTAATAATTGATCAACAGATTGATTTATTCTTCCTTACAGAAACCTGGTTACAGCAGGATGAATATGTTAGTTTAAATGAATCAACACCCCCGAGTCACAGTAACTGTCAGAATGCTTGAAGCACAGGTCGAGGAGGAGGATTAGCTGCAATCTTCAATTCCAGCTTATTAATTAATCACAGACCCAGACAAAGTTTTAATTCTTTTGAAAGCCTGACTCTTAGTCTTGTCCATCCTAATTGGGAAACTCAAAAACCTGTTTATTTGTTATTATCTATCGTCCACCTGGTCCCTACTCAGAGTTTCTGTCTGATTTCTCAGACTTTTTATCTGATTTAGTGCTCAGTTCAGATAAAATCATTATAGTGGGTGATTTTAACATCCATGTAGATGCTGAGAATGACAGCCTCAACACTGCATTTAATCTATTGTTAGATTCAATTGGCTTCTCTCAAAATGTAAAGGAGCCCACCCACCACTTTAATCATACTCTGGATCTTGTCCTGACATATGGCATAGAAACTGAAGACTTCACAGTATTCCCTGAAAGCCCCCTCCTGTCTGATCATTTCTTAGTAACATTTACATTTACTTTAATAGATTACACAGCAGTGGGGAATAAGTTTTATTACAGTAGAAGTCTTTCTGAAAGTGCTGTAACTAAGTTTAAGGATCTAATTCCTTCATTATTATGCTCTTCAGTGCCAACACAGTGCAGAGCAGCTACCTAAACTCTGCTCCCAATGAGGTCGATTATCTCGTCAATAGTTTTACATCCTCACTGCGTACGACTTTGGATACTGTGGCTCCTCTGAAAAGGAAAGCTTCAAATCAGAAGTGCCTGACTCCGTGGTATAATTCACAAACGCACAGCTTAAAGCAGATAAAGCTGGAGAGGGAATGGCGTCTCACTAAATTAGAAGATGCTCATTTAGCCTGGAAAAAGAGTTTGTTGCTCTATAAAAAAGCCCTCCGTAAAGCTAGGACATCTTACTACTCATCATTAATTGAAGAAAATAAGAACAACCCCAGGTTTGTTTTCAGCACTGTAGCCAGGCTGACAAAGAGTCAGAGCTCTGTAGAGCCGAGTATTCCTTTCACTTTAACTAGTAGTGACTTCATGGATTTCTTTACAAATAAAATTTTAGACATTAGAGAAAAAATTATTCATAACCATCTCAAAGATTATTCTTCATGTTCGGCTGCTTTCAGCACTGCTGGTATTTGTTTAGACTCTTTGGCTCCAGTTGGTCTTTCAGAGTTAACTTCAATAGTTACTTCCTCCAAACCAGCAACATGTTTATTAGATCCCATTCCTACTAGACTGTTCAAAGAAGTCTTTCCAATTATTGATGCTTCTATCTTAAAAATTATCAATCAGTCTTTATTAGTTGGCTATGTACCACAGACCTTCAAGGTGGCTGTAATTAAACCTCTACTTAAAAAGCCATCACTGACCCAGCTGTCTTAGCTAATTATAGGCCAATCTCCAACCTTCCTTTTCTCTCAAAGATCCTTGAAAGAGTAGTTGTAAAACAGCTAACTGATCATCTGCAGAGGAACGGTTTATTTGAAGAGTTTCAGTCAGGTTTCAGAATTCATCACAGTACAGAAACAGCATTAGTGAAGGTTACCAATGATCTTCTTACAGCCTCTGACAGTGGACTCATCTCTGTTCTTGTCCTGTTGGACCTCAGTGCAGGTTTGATACTGTTGACCATAACGTTTTATTACAGAGATTAGAGCATACTATGGGTATTAAAGGTACTGCACTGCAGTGGTTTGAATCATATTTATCTCATAGACTCCAATTTGTTCATGTAAATGGGGAGTCTTCTTCACACACTAAGGTTAATTATGGAGTTCCACAGGGTTCTGTGCTAGGACCAATTCTATTTACATTATACATGCTTCCCTTAGGCAGTATTATTAGAAAGCATTGCATCAATTTTCATTGTTATGCAGATGATACTCAGCTTTATCTATCAATGAAGCCAGATGACACACATCAATGAGTTAAACTGCAGGAATGTCTTAAAGACATTAAGGCCTGGATGACCTCTAATTTCCTGCTTCTAGATTCAGATCAAACTTAAGTTCTTGTTCTCGGCCCCACAAATCTTAGAAACATGGTGTCAAACCAGATACTTACTCTGGATGGCATTACTTTGGCCTCCAGTAACACTGTGAGAAATTTTGGAGTCATTTTTGACCAGGATATGTCCTTCAATGCACATATTAAACAAATATGTAGGACCGCTTTTTTGCATTTGCGCAATATTTCTAAAATTAGAAACATCCTTTCTCAGAGTGATGCTGAAAAGCTAATTCATGCATTTATTACTTCTAGGCTGGACTATTGTAATTCATTATTATCAGGCTGTCCTAAAAGCTCCCTGAAAAGCCTTCAGCTGATCCAAAATGCTGCAGCTAGAGTACTGACAGGGACTAGAAAGAGAGAGCAGATTTCTCCCATATTGGCTTCTCTTCATTGGCTCCCTGTTAAATCTAGAATAGAATTTAAAATCCTTCTCCTCACCTACAAGGTCTTGAATAATCAGGCCCCATCTTATCTCAAAGACCTCATAGTCCCATATCACCCCAACAGAGCACTTCACTCTCAGACTGCTGGCTTACTTGTGGTTCCTCAGATACTTAAGAGCAGAATGGGAGGCAGAGCCTTCAGCTTTCAGGACCCTCTTCTGTGGAACCAGCTCCCAGCTTGGATTCAGGAGACAGACACCCTCTCTATTTTTAAGATTAGGCTTAAAACTTTCCTTTATGATCAAGCTTATAGTCAGAGGTGGCAAAAGTACTGACATTCTGTACTTAAGTAGAAGTACAAGTACTTATGTTAAAAAATACTTAAGTAAAAGTCGAAGTACTGGTTCAACTTCTCTACTTAAGTAAAAGTAAAAAGTACAGGCTCTGAAATGTACTCAAAGTAAGAAAGTAAAAGTAGTTCTTTGGAGGACGTTTCTACCTGCTATTTTTGTGTAAAACAAACTGAACCTCATTATATATTATTGTAATAATATAAAATAATACATGAGAATAGAAACATTATTCCAATCTAAATTTTAATCCTAATGAATGCACTCAGCTTGAATCTGTTATGTAGGACACAAACTGTGAAAGGGAATTTAAACCCAGCTCTGTTCTCTGTGTCCTCCATAGTAGAGGGTGACTGTGCCTCCACCTAAACACCAACATGAGGATACTCAGGGGTTACAGTGGGATTCAGAAGGTGGAGGAACCCTAAGATCAGCTGTAGTGGCTCTGCATGGGGAGAAGAATCACAGCTTTCTATTGTAGCTGCAGTAAATGATGTTGGTGTGCAGGCTGTGATCAGCTGACCTGCTGCTGCTGCTCTGAGGTTTACTGCTCTGTGTGGATGAAGTGAACTCACAAAGATGTAACCCAGTATTTCACAGCTCTCTGAGCTGATCTCCATCCCCTACACTGACAGCATACAGGCTGTAGAAATGTTGGATTCACTGAATGAATCTCAGCATCAGCAGCTTTGATTCAGACTCATCTCTGCTGCACTGATGTAACCTGTAACTCTGATCATGAACACAGCCTCTGTGCACCAACACAGAGCTTTACTGTAAATATAGTACAACAAGCTGACCTGTTAATTACACACTAAACTGCAGTATTTTCATAGAATCTTTGAATTACACAAAGGCAGCATCCTTGTTTTGCAGTCCTTCCCTTTAACTCTAACCTCTCTTCTTCCTCTCCTGTCCTCTTTCTCCATCTCTGAGTGAACTTCTCTCTCTTTGCTCTCCCTGAAATACAGCAGCTCTTCTTTTAGCTCGCAGACACACTGTGTGACAAACTGCACACACTTTGTGTGTTTGCTGATATTTGTTGAGCATTTAGAAATGTTGCATTTACCTGCCACACGTTACTCCCTTTATGCTCGCTCCTCTTCAGTAGCGCTAGCTAAGCTGTTTATGTGCCGCAGCGCAACTTACGGACTCGGTCCGGCCCGCTGTGACCCCTGATTATAGCGCTATAATTGAGACATAAATTATATGGGTTTGTGTGTGTGGGACACACTTTAGTGACCTGAGCTATGCTGAGCTGATTTTGAGCTCAACATAGCTCACTAAGCCATTAATCTAAATTTGTAGCACAGACTTCTGGTCATCCAACAAACAAAGAAACATCAGCAACCAGGAAACAGCTTCACCTCTGATCACAGACACACTCACCTGGAGGATCAACACTCAGGTAGATGATGCTGATGAGGTCCCATGAATGTGCTCCTTCCATGAAGACAAGACACGTGTATGTTCCCTCATCATCAGTCGTCACATCCTTCAGAATCACAGACACGTCTCCATCCTTCATCTGTCTGTCCTGCAGATCCACCCGGTTCTTGAAGGATGGATGCTGGTTGGCTGGAGCAAACTTACCCATACGGTACAAAAGGACATTTCCTGTCTCCAGGTCAGCTCTGCTCCACTTTAGAACTATGATTTTGTTGTTGTTTGGAGCTCGACATGTCAGAGTGACGTCCTGTCCAGGATCAGCTGTGATGATTTTCTGCTCTGAAAGAGGAAACAACACAGAGCAGAGAGGTTAAAGGTCAAAGTACAACTATGATCAGAATGACTGACTTTAAATATGTTGTTTATTTGCTTTGATGTTTGAGTTTTGAGTCATTTTGGTTTCATTGATTTGACCCTGTGAACATCCAGCAGGTCAGCAGTGACCCACTGAGGGTTCAGCTGGATTTTAGCCTCATGCTAAACATGCAGAGTTTCAGGAACTAGCAGATGTTAGCTTCACACAACAACAACAACATGTCCTGATAATCAGTGAACACAATCTGAGAGAGAAAGCAGCCTCTGATTATCAGACACTGGGAGTCTCTGCATGCTGCCTTTATGCAGCTACAGATACACAAAGTTACTGACTGCTGACACTACAACACATCACACTGACATACACACATCAGACTTCTTCCTCTCTTTCACATCGTTTATAGTGACAGACATTAAGGTCATACAGACTCCACCCAATCTCGAGCTGCCTTCACATAGACAAATAGAATAAAGATGAAATAATTATTTAAATATAAAACATTCTGATACTACCTGTTCCTCTTTTTATTGGAGATAAGCTCCGTTTACTTTTCAAGGTAAACCTCACCTGCCGAGACAAACATGAAGACTCCGACAAACAAAAAAGTCTCACAGAGCGATGCAGTTACAGCCATTTCCGTGTTTCGACTTCTTATGATCCGACACTTAGATTGTTTTAAATTCCTAAGGATTTTAGTAATTTCTATAAGAGAACCTGAGTTTAAAATATGAAAAAAAAAAGTATATATATATATATGGTTTAAGCAGTCGGTGTCCGAACAGATCTGTCTTTCTGCAGCTCGCTCAAACGCAATATTCAGCGCGTCATAATGACGTTCGGTAGGTCGGTCAATGCCGTTTACGTCGGGCTTAGCAAGTTTCCTTGGACGAAGGGGGGGTGGATTTATCACCATCATTCTGTGACTGGAACAATTGTCGAAAACATTACAGCTTAGCTCCGCCTTTCCTCTTTCATTTTTCTTTGATGAATATTTGCAATAGAAATTGCGCAATTACGCCTAACACGCATAATTACTAGAGTTTTTTTTAATGCGATGATTAAAAGTGGTTTAAGCCCTTTGTGAAAATGTTTGGCTCTAAAAAAAGAGCACGAATGTGAAATAATTTGGAAACACTGCAATAAAGACTGGTCTGATTTATTCAGTAATTTACACTGCAATGATGTTAGAAGGTGGTAATAAACTTTACGCCAGTATACGGAAATAAATACTGAATAATCCGCGGACCTGTGACATTATTAATACCTATTACAGTTTATTGAAGTAGCTAGTAAAGTTTTACTTTACTTTTTTAAAGAAAGAAAAAAGGGGGACGTTCTGGCGCTTCAACTGGCACAGTTAGACACAGGTACGTGTGTTTGGGCGTGAGCAGAATTGACGGCCAGACGTCACTTGATACAGCTTGAAACAGAATTGTTGCATTTGAGCTACTGTAGGATAGACCGGCCTGTTCTCATGGTGACTTGTTTAAACGTTCAGGTTTTGTTATTTGCTGGAAGTGCTAGGATTCACAGATGTTTAGGAACGTATCGGATCATCAGAACTCGATAACACGGAAATGGCTGCTGGAACCGTGTCGCTCTGCTTGATTATGCTGTTCGTCGGCATCTTCGCGGTTGTCTTTGCAGGTAAGATTTAACTGTTAGAAATTAAATTAGATTTTCACGACAAAGAAGAAAAAGAAGTACTTTCACTTTTGTGTGTGAAGTGTGTGTGAACTTAACGACTGTAATCCAGATGTGACAAAGACTGTGATGATGTTTGTCTGTGTTATATGTTGTAGTGTCAGGAGTCAGTATACAGCTACAAATCTTTTTGTTCACTTATTATCAGGATATGTTTTTGTTGTGTGAAGCTTTCTGAAACTTTGCATGAAGCTAAATTCTACACTAGGGCTGGAGATTAAGCAAAGATGGCTTATGGCATCATTTTTTTTTTCATACCAGTAGATATGCAGTGCCCTCCTTAATGTTTGGGACAATGACACAATTAACATGTAATTGAACTGAATGTGATTTCAGCTTTAATTCAAGGGGTTTTACTTTTTTTTTTCATAAACTGTTTAAAAATTACAGCCATTTTTATGGCACAGTTCCCCACAGTACTGGGACAACTGACTGAGGAGCAGTAACGTGAGGCCTGTTCCCTTATTTCATGACAAATGAAGCAGACATCATATCTGAAGTTGATTCAACATGTTATATTTGTATTTTATAGTTTTTCACTTTAATTTTAAATACAAGACCCAAAGGGATGTTAGTGTAAATGAACAAAGCCACCATTAGGGTAAAAAACAAAACAAAGAAACAAAACAACAAAACAAATGAACCTGTCAGAGAGTCAGCAAAAAGACGTGCCCAAATTAACAATGTAGAGCATTCCTATAAAGGAGAAAAGTTTTTCAAAGACCACAGAAGACAACTAAAGAGGATGATGACAGAATTGTTTCTGTGATTGAGGGAAAACAATTTCACCACATCTAACCAAGTCCAGACCACTCTCAAGGAGGTAGGAGCAACATTGTCAAGAGAAGCATTCATCAATGTAAATACAGAGGGTTTACAACAGGGGTCCCCAAAATTTTTCCTGCGAGGGCCAAATAACTTTTCCCTTCTCTGATGGGGGGCCGGGGTCAGTTTGAAATAGAAAAAGTGTGACAATTGCAGGGGTACCTCAACATAAACATTTATTGTTTTCAGAAAGCGACACATAACCAAACATTAATAACCCTTTCCGGGATCTTCACATAAAAAAAAAAGTCAGGAAATAAATAATAACACTATTAACAAACTAAATAACACTATTTACAAAATAAATAACACTATTTATGAAATAATAACCAAATAACCCTCTCTGGGTTCTTCACAGAAAAAAAGTCTGTGGAACATTAATTTTATGTTGTGCCGTGCACATCTTAACAGGTAAAGTTGTCAGAGCAGAATCTCTTCCTTAAATGACTCATATGAGCAGTCTCTCAAAGTTCTTGTGTTCCTTCCTTATAATCCTTCTGTAGGTTCTAGAAGGCTTGTAGATACCGCTGTTTGCAGCTTTCTCTCTCATCAACTTCCCTGTGAAACCACAAAGCAAGCAGGCTGAGAAACCAAACTCAGTGATACAGCACCTACACAGCACAATACATTTTACTACCAGTATGGTTGTGGGGATGGATTTTATCCCAGTAGATTTTATTATGATCATATTTGTTTATACTCAGAATGACTCATTCAAGTCCAAAAAGTGAGCTTACCTATGTATGTTCATCAGTGTGAACTGTGGGCCTTCATCTGGCTGGTGAGAAGTTGACTGTCAGGTTCCATTCTAGTCACAGCCAGTCTCAAACACTGATGCAGATGTTCATCTGTCAATCTTGATCTCATCGGAGTTTTCAGGAGTTTCATGTGTGAAAAGGTCTGCTCGCAGATATACGTGCTGCCAAAAAGTGTGGACATCTTCATTGCGTGTTTTTTTATGTTAGGGTACGTGTCGTTTGGGAGGGTGGGGGTCCATCAGCTCTGGGACCGTTTTGTCTTTTGAATGAAGAAATGCGTTAATTTGGGGTAGTAGCTCGTAAAAACGCCTCAAAACTCTGCCCCGGCTCAACCATCGGACCTCTGTGTAATACAGCATGTCCCCGTATTACTCCAGCTCAGACAGGAATTGTTGGAACTCCCTGTGTTTAAGTCCCTTTGCTCTGATGAAGTTTATGCATGACACCACAACCTTCATGACAGAATCCCACTTCAACACTTTGCAGCACAGTGCTTGCTGGTGAATTAAGCAGTGGACTTGTAGCGGGGCATCTCCCGCTTGACGCGTCCTGTTAGACGCCGAGACACGCCCACCATACTAGGAGCCCCGTCAGTCGTGATGCTGGCAAGCTTTGACCAGTCCAGGTCCAACTCTTCCATGGTTTGGCATACTTTGCTGAAAATATCCTCTCCCGTTGTAGTCCCTTTGAGACATTGGAGGGCTGCCAGCTCCTCGCACATCTCAAAGTTTGCGTTAACTCCACGAATGAAAATTACCAGCTGCGCTGTGTCCTGCACATCCGTGCTCTCATCCAATGCTAATGAAAAAAAGTCAAATTCTTTTGTCTTCTGCTGCAGCTGTGCATGCACATTACCCCCGATTTCTTCGATGCGTCTGGTGATTGTACTCGCTGACAGACTCACTGCATTGAAGACATCTTTCTTCTCGGGACACACCTCCTCCGCGACAGCATTCAAACATTTCTTAACAAACTCTCCATCCGTGAAAGGTTTACCGCTGCTTGCTATCATTTGAGCAACCCGAAAGCTGGCCCGAACAGATGACTGGTTCAGCTGAGCTTGGCGTACAAATGTATTCGACTGAGCTAACAGTCCACTTTTTAACTTTGACAGTTTGTCTGCCCGCATTTGGCCTTGCAAGCTATCATATTTGTCTTTGTGATGGGATTCATAGTGCCGTCGCAGATTATATTCTTTGAATACCGCCAGCGCCTCTTGACAGATGAGACAAACAGCCTTTTCTTTGCATTGAACAAAAAAATAATCGTTTGTCCACTGCAGGTTAAATACCCTGCATTCTGAATCAATTTTTCTCTTACCTAACCTTTTCGCCGTTACAGTGATCCCTCACCTATCGCGGGGGTTACGTTCCAGAGACCCCCGCGATAGGTGAAAATCCGGGAAGTAGCGGAGTTATATTTATTTTATTATTTATATATATTTTAAGGCTTTATAAACCTTTCCCACACTCATATAAACCTTCTCCACTCTCTTACTACAACTTGAATGATGAAGATGATGAATTATGTAGCTGGGCAGTACTGATGGCGATGAAGGTGGTGCAGTATCTTCGCCCTCGGCCGTAACTTCTATTTCCACTATCGGCGTAGGCGTAATTGATCTCTTTGTCCGAGTGATGAACATAGTTATGTGTTACAGAAATATCTATATACCGCAAAATCCCGCAATATAATGAAAACTACGCGGAACAGAAGTAGTAATTTTTTTTTTTTTTAAATCCGCGATAAAGTGAAGCCGCAATAAGTGAACCGCGATATAACGAGGGACGACTGTATTACATTCTCTTTGACAGGGGGCAGTATTTTTTTCCCTGGGGGTGTGGGTAAGGGGGGTGTTCAGGGGGCCGGGCCAAATGTGGAGGCGGGCCGTAACCGGCCCGCGGGCCGTAGTTTGGGGACCATTGGTTTACAACAAGATGCAACCTACTCGTTACACTCGTTCAGAGGAATAGTTTATTTGAAGGGTCGAAGCGTCATATTTTAAAAACCATCTATCCATTTTCTTCCTTTTATCATGTGATTTTATAACTGCAATACACTACAGGAAGATATGGGGGCAGTATTGCCCCCATTGTCTAAGAATAACAATAATACCAATGAAGAAGAACACAACCTGAACAACACAACGCTGGTGGAGTAGAGGGGAGGGTGGAGAAAGTGAAAGAAAATGGAGGCGGACAGTCAAAGGTGTGGGAGCAATCGACAGAAACAAAGTAAAGGTGAATGCAGACTGTGCAGAGCAGATCTTTCCTTCTACGGCAGCATCACTGCAGTGCTGAGCGTTTAAAACGCAGGCACCCTGGACCTGTGACGTCAGCTCTGGATGGGTATGTTAGTGCGTCGTTGATGCCTGTTAATGTTTGTACGGGGGCCTATTCCAGGAAGCAGGTTTTGCTAACAACTTTGCTTTGTTAACCCTAAAATGTGGAAAACTCGGGTTTTCTGTTCCAGAATGAAGGCTACCTCCGACTCTGAGTCAGTTACCGTGAACCTAACCTACTCGCTGGCAGGTTTTATCCAACAAACTCTGAGTGTCTCTCTGACTCCGCCCCTCCTGCTGCACCTGAACCACCTGTCTGACACTCCCATTCATTTCCTCCTTCATAAAGTGGCTGTCAGAGCGTCAGAGGAGCGAATTCATCTGCAGACGTTTATGTTTCTACGATCACTGAAATCCCAGTTAGACGTTAGTTTGTTATTTTGTAACATGAAGCTTTTACAGTCGTTTACTCGTCAACAGGCTGTAAGGACGGAGACAGCGATGATGTCACGCATTTATAATGAGGCAGCTGCAGCTGTCAGACTGTCAGTCAGTTCCTCTGAAACATTTACTGTAGTTACTGTAGCATCACTGTTACATCACACTGATCTGGATGAAGCTGCTGACACAGAACACACTGATCAGTGATCAATGATCGATCATTGGTCGTGTTGGAAAAGCTCACTGATGGAAAAATGTCTGATCCTGGAGATGATGGGAATGTTTGAGTGAAGATGAGGCTGAAATGATGAAGACTTCAAACTGAACTAAATGGATTTAAAATGACTGAAATCAACATTTTTTCCACTGAAAATCTCCAAAATCTGTGATCATCGGCTCTATAACGGATCAGAAAACTGTGTCCGAGTCCACCTGAATTCTCCATTATAAGAATGAATAAAGTGATGGTGCTATTCCATCAATAGATTCCATTTTTACTGTATGAGTATTTAAACAATTTAATGGCCATAAGCTGAACTGTCATAAAACAGTTTTTATTTAAGTAACAAACTGACCTGAGGTCAGCTCTGCCCCCAGGATCTGCTGCTTTCTCAGTCTCTAACACACAGGTCAGTCATTAAACTTTGGTTTGTTTTAATTTTTTACAAATACCAATTTCCTAAAAGAAAGAAGAGACTATTCTAACTGTCCAGATTTGTACACTTGTAACAACACTAATTTAATGAGCAGGCTACACTCTAATATTTCTGTCTCAGAGTGATGCTGAAAAGCTAATTCATGCATTTATTACTTCTAGGGTGGACTATTGTAATTCATTATTATCAGGCTGTCCTAAAAGCTCCCTGAAAAGCCTTCAGCTGATCCAAAATGCTGCAGCTAGAGTACTGACAGGGACTAGAAAGAGAGAGCAGATTTCTCCCACACTGGCTTCTCTTCATTGGCTCCCTGTTAAATCTAGAATAGAATTTAAAATCCTTCTCCTCACATACAAGGTCTTGAATAATCAGGCCCCATCTTATCTCAAAGACCTCATAGTCCCATATCACCCCAACAGAGCACTTCTCTCTCAGACTGCTGGCTTACTTGTGGTTCCTCGGATACTTAAGAGTAGAATGGGAGGCAGAGCCTTCAGCTTTCAGGCCCCTCTTCTGTGGAACCAGCTCCCAGCTTGGATTCAGGAGACAAACACCCTCTCTATTTTTAAGATTAGGATGACTGTAATTATCAGAGGTGGCAAAAGTACTTGTGTTAAAAAATACTTTGGTAAAAGTCGAAGTACTGGTTCAACTTCTTTACTTAAGTAAAAGTAAAAATTACAGGCTCTGAAATGTATTCAAAGTAAGAAAGTAAAAGTAGCTCTTTGAAGGACATTTTTACCTATTTTTCTGTAAAGCTAACTGAACCTCATTATGTATTATTGTAATAATATAAAATAATACATGAAAATAGAAATGGTATTCCAATCTAAATTTTAATTCTAATGAATGCACTCAGCTTGAATCTGTTATGGGTTTGGGTAATCCGTTTCCTCCCACAGTCTAAAGACATGCACTTACTGGGGTTAGGTTAATTCATACCTGTCAAGTTATGTATTTAAAAATATGGGATATTTTGAAATGACGTCATCACCCAATTTGCATAATTGTTCGTTTGGATGTACTGTAGTTGCAATCGAGGCTGCAGGAGAGGAAAAACATCTTTGGAGAGACAAAAAGTGAAGAAAAAAAAACACCATAAATATGTTTAGAACTACAAATAAACTTTATAACTTAATAACTTTAATGCTTTGCCTAGACCCACATTACATAGATCAATTTTTTCCCGTATTGTTTACTGTTAGAATGTCAAATTTAATGAAAACACTGTGGGGTGGGACTGCTAGCTACATTCATATCTCCTCCTTTATCTGGGCCTCTATGGGGCAAAAAAAACAAACAAAAAAAAAACACTAAGTTGGCAACACTGAGCCCAACTGAGGTCCATTTGTTTTTAGGGGGTTGTTCTGGCTGTCAGCACTAACCTAGTGATAGTGACAATTCAGTTTGGAGTGGCACAGGAATGCTTTAAAAAATTGAAAACTGAAAATACGGGAAAATAAAAATACGGGATGACGGTGGGACACAGGGGTAAAATACGGGAATTTCCTGGCCAAAACGGGATACTTGACAGGTATGTGTTAATTGGCTACTCTAAATTGCCCATAGGTGTGAATGTGAGTGTGGATGTTGTCTGTCTCTCTGTGTTAGCCCTGCAACAGGCTGGCAACCTGTACAGCAGGGATCCTCAAATCCAGGCCTCAAGGTGTGTCCCTGATCCAACACACCTGAATCAAATGGCTGAATTACCTCCTCAGTATGCAGTCAGGTTCTCCAGAGTCCTGCTAATGACTTCTATATTTTTACTTAAAAAGTAAAACAAAATAGCGCTGTTTCCAACTTCTGTAAAGTGATTCATAAACTAAATGCATTATTATTATTTTTATTACACAAAAACAAGGGGGCAAGAATCACAAATGGAAAAATAGAGTGATGAGCAGACAGCAGCAAATAGAAGGTCTGGAAGATCAATCAGTCTTTATTTGTATCAGAGTACCGTATTTTTCGGGCTATAACACTGCACGAAAAGAAGTATATTCGTCCCCGTATACTGACGCGGGCGCCGCTAGTAAACGGCAGCTTTCGACAGCATATGTTGATGCGCATTTTCGTTCGCCTGAGACGGATATGGTCGTTTACGTACCACCAGAAGCAGCGGGGGGTAAAGGTACGGGGGAGCCGGCAGGCGTTGACTACTTTACATATGAATAGCAGCGCTGCAGCGGCAACAGACCCACGTGGCTTCTCTGTCATTGGATGAAAAAAATGACATCACAATTCAGCACTCACATGTGATTGGTTGGTAGATCTGTCCCCCATTGGCCTTTATAAAGACAGGCCTGGGTAAGCCCCTCCCTAATAAATAATAACCCAGTAATAAAAATTATTTTTAATTATTATTTCTGTGATATACCTTGTATGTTATGTTGTATTCATGCCATGCTAATAACCTCAACTAAAAGGAATTCAATTGAGAGAAACAAATTGTGAGGCACAAGTTTGAATTTCTTTTTTTTTTTATTTACAAAGCAATATGCACATACACACACACACACACATCATATAATCTATATATATATATATAAAGAAAACAAAAACATTATGACTTATAATGCTTTGCTACTTCTGGGCCATGTGGTGGTGGCTTTCTCTCAGAGCATGGTCCAGCATACAAACACTTATGGTGCACGGTGTTGTATTTAGGGTGAGCTTCTAGTCTGTCTTGCAGTTTGGCTCAGAGGTCACTGAGCTCCTGGCTGGGGAAGCTTGGGGGTCTTAATCCAGCCCGATACGCCCTCTGAGACGCCATCCTCCTCATCCAACATGAGGTCAGTGGTGACACCGTCCCAGAAGGCAACCTCCTTCACTGCCAGGACACTCGCCCTCGCCTCCAGCAGCTGCTGACACAGAGCACACATTAAGTCATTATGAAACTAAATGAAATATTGTGAAAAATCAGGAAGCTACACTGAAAGTTTGAGTCTCTTGACTTTGAATGCACACATAGCAGATAAGACCCTGAATGCAAAAAAAAAAAAATTAATCAGCCCATCTTTGTCATCAAAAACAATGGTTATGTGACAAAGTACCAACTCCTGCATCCTGTGAATAAAAGACAAATGAACAAGTACTTTGAAAAAATGTAACATTGATAAAAGTACTTCAGTGATTTTGGTCATTAACCCTTGAGGCACCTTTAAACTGATTATACACTTTTTATCTTTAGGTCCCAAAATGTTACAGCTGCTGAAACTATAAACATTCAGTGTTAATTATTTTCACCTTCACTGCATCACCTTTTTATAGACATTTTGGGTTGTTCAAAAGAAGCCAGATTTTATATAAAGTTAAAAAAAACAATAAGTAATATTTCCCAAAAATAAAACTGCATTTCCAAACTAACTACACAAATACAGCAGACCAACAATACAATCCAATACGTCTTACCTGCTTCCTTCTTGCACGTCACCGGGCAGGATTTTTAATGGCTGTCGCCTTTTCCGGAACGTGAGGCTGACTGTAGCGGAAGCTGCGGCGGACCGTCTGTAGGTTTAACAAGAAGCTGGAAAACATTTTTGTACATTGTAAATAAAGAGCATAAACACAGTGCATACATAAACATATCCAGGCAAAAAACACACAAACAACACCAATAGATACTTACACACAATTATATCACGGTCCACGTATTAGGAACACTCACACTCGCGTTGTGAGGCGAACACAGTCTGTGGAAAATAAAGGTGAAAATAAATAAGAGTAAAAACATTTGAAGTTCTTCTCTCCTCCACACATTGAATACTGCTGCTTTGTTTCTGATTCTTACCTCTGCAGAGGATCATACCGGCTTTTATTGGATTCAGAGTTGTGCAGGAACTGCTTCCTATAAGATGAAACCAAATAAAAATAAGAAACCAAATCACAATACGTCTGTCAGCTTACTGTGACCATTCCTCCACTCTTAGTATTTTTGTTTTAGAAACGACCAAGTCTTACCGCAGTTTTCAGATTGTGCTGCCGTCTTTTCTTTGTTAGAGTCCAGAGCATCGAGTCTCTACACAATAGATGCCATCTTGTCTTTAAGTTGTGAAAAAACAGGAGATAACCCACTCATTGCAGCCAGCAGTGTCTTCTCATCTGCAGCGGGGCTGGTTGAAGCTGGCCGGTAGAGAGGCCCGCTTTCACGAGGAGCTTCTGGGGTGTTGAAAATATAGACGACCTCCATTGTACCAGGAAAGCAGCGTAGACAAAGAACACCATTCAGTTTGAACGGAAGAAAACGACCACACTGATTTCCTTTGGTCTTGCAGACCTTCAGTGTGATCCCGCACGTGATCTGTATTGTCCAATCACAGGCGAGGACACTGCCACACGGAATTCAATTCATTTCATTTCAACTCAATTAAATTTTATTTATATAGCGCCAAATCACAACAAACAGTCGCCTCAAGGTGCTTTGTATTGTGGGTAAAGACCCTACAATAATACAGAGAAAACCCAACAGTCAAAACGACCCCCTATGAGCTGGAAGACACACATCCACTGTCTGTTTTTTTTTTTACATTTTTCTCATGAAGGTTTTGCTGATATCTCTTATGTACATGCATGTATAGCAAAATCAAAGTTTATATGTTTTATATGTTTATATGTTTTCTTATTCCATCTGCCTTGGTAGTCTTTAATGTCATTAACATGGGGAACTGGCACACAGACTCAGGACAGAGACGCAGACCTTGAATACAGGGGAAGACAGGGACAAAGGGAACAAAGATCAAAACATGCTGGGAAGACAGACTCGGGAAACATGAACCAAACACAAAACGCTGGGCAAACGGCCCAGGACATGACAGGTTTTATGTGTACCAATGATACCAGGAGCTATGTTGTCCGGGGGCTTGTTCCCCTGGTAGGGTCTCCCATGGTAAATTGGTCCTGGGTGAGGAGCCAGACAAAGTGCAATTCAGAAAACCCCTATGAAAAAGCCTCCAAGGGAACTCTTTACCTTGCCCAGGATAGGGTAACTGGGGCCCCACCCTAGAGCCAGGCCTGGGGAGGGAGCTCGAGGGACAGTGTCTGGTGGCTGGGCATTAGCCCGTGGTGCCTGGCAGGGCGCAGCACGAAGAGATGACATGGGACCGTCCTTCTGTAGGCCCACCACCCACAGGAGGGCTTGTAGGGGTTGGGTGGTGGCCAAGGGCGGAAGCCTTGGAAGAAGACCGATCCCCGGCTATCGAGACTGGCTATTGGAACATGGAATGTCACCTCTCTGGTGGGGAAGGAGCCTGAGCTAGTACATGAGGTTGAGCGATACTGGCTAGATATAGTCGGGCTCACCTCAACGCGTGGCCTGAGCTCTGGAACCAGTGTCCTGGAGAGGGGCTGGACTCTATTCAGGTCTGGAGTTGCCCTCGGTAAGAGGCAGCGAGGTGGGGTGGGTATTCTTGTATCCCCTCAGCTTACTGCCTGTACATTGGAGTTTCACTGGAAGACGAGAGGATTGTTTTCCTGTTCCTTTAGGCCAGAGAATGGGTCCTGACTGTTGTTTGTGCTTATGCGCCGAATGACAGTTCAGAGTAACCACCCTTCTTGGAGTTGCTTGGTGGGGTGCTCGAGGGTGCTCCATCTAGTGACTCAGTCGTCCTGCTGGGATACTTCAACTGGCAATGGGCAATGACAGTGACACCTGTAGGGGTGTGATTGGGAGAAGCGGCCTGCCCAATCTGAACCAGGATGGTATTTGTTAATGGAATTCTGCGCAAACCACAGTTTGTCCCAAATGAACACCATGTTCAAACTTAAGGATGTCCATAAGTGTACGTGGAACAAGGACACCCTAGGTCGCAGGTCAATGATTGATTTTGTAATCGTATCATCAGATCTACGGCCGTATGTTCTGGAAACTCGGGTGAAGAGGGGAGCTGAGCTGTCAACTGATCACCACCTGGTGATCTTGAACTCTCACCTCCGGCAGAACTTCAACATCATTCCGAGGGAGGCTGAGGACACTGAGTCCGAATGGACCATGTTCCACACCTCCATTGTTGAGGCTACTGCTGCAAGGTGGTTGGTGCCTGTCGTGGTGGTAACCCCCAGATGGTGGTTACTGGAGGTGAAGGGAGCCATCAAAGTGAAGGAGGAGTGCTATCGAGCTTGGTTAGCCTGTGGGACTCCGGTGACAGCTGATGGGTACCGGCAGGCCAAGCAGAACATGGCTTGAGGATGTCCGAGGGTGTATGGGAGTTTGCCCATCCAGACTACATGTGTTTTGTGGACTTGGAGAAGGCATTCAAGTGCGTCCCTCAGGGTATCCTGTGGGCCATTCAGTCCCTGTCCAACCTATCCCAGTTGTCATCAGGCAAGAAGCAGGGTACACCCTGTACAAGTCACCTGCCTGATGCAAGGCTAACACACAGAGGCAGACAACATTCACATTCACACCTATGGGCAATTCAGAATCACCAATTAACCTAACCCCAGTAAGTGCATGTCTTTGGACTGTTGGAGGAAACTGGAGTATATGGAGAAAACCCACATAAACAGGGGGAGAACATGCAAACTCCACACAGAAAGGGCCAAGGTGGAATCTCACCCAGACCTTCTTGCTGTAAGACAAAAACTGCAGCAAAGAAGCTGGAAATTCACAGGAGGTGGCAAAGAGGTGCTACATCACTGTATTACATTGATGCTGCATGGAGTTGTCATATGGGCTTAACTTTCAAAGGTAAGAGTAAACAATTATTTGATTGTATTTGGTCATTACAACATTTTGAAAACAGAATTTGCAGATGTTGCAGTGATACTCTGTAGTCCCGCAGTGAAACCAGCCTCCAAACAATGAAAATCTTACTGAACTACATTGGGCCAAACTAACTACCGTATTTTTGGGACCATAAGGCACACCGCATTATAAGGTGCACTATCAATGAACGGGTCTATTTTCACACATAAGGCGCACCGGGTTATAAGGTGCATGATTAACATACGTAGAGCAAAACAAAAACGTCAGGTAAGTCGAACTTCATTCAACTCATTCACAACGACTCAGAATATTGTTCAGTTGTAACAAATACAGAAAAATACCCTCACATTTTAAATTCCTCATCTTCAGTGTCTGAGTTGAACAGTTGGGTGATTTCAGCATCAAGCCTGCCAGGTTCCCTCTGTCATTATCAGAGTCAGTCTCATTGTTACTGTTTTGTTTTGGTTGCATCACACAGCAACCATTTAATTGTTAATAAAAGGGCAACTTTTGCTGACAATCTCTCGCCATCTCCTTCAACATCTTAAGAGACGCTACAATATATTCTTTATTAATGAGGGTAAGAACAAGTCATTTTTTCATTTTATATATCATAAATCCCGTGCACCAGTATATTTACCGATATAAGCAAAGAAAAAACTTTTTTTTTTAAAAAAAGGAAATCCCTTTTTGACTCAACAGAGGAAACCTGAAAACTCTGCTGTCACCGTGTTTTGTGTACATACAGCGCTCGTACTGCATCCCTTCATACACTGCGGCATCGCCCGGACCTCTCTTTGGCACTGAGGGGGACAGCACACACACCCCTGGGCTTCGATTCATCCTTCAGCTACTTCTAGTTACTTTTGAGACAGCCCACAGCGAGTTTTGATGCACAAAAGTTGGCAACAGTGCCGGCCGCTGATCGCCAGATTACACACAAATATCCAGGCCAGCATAGATGGAAATAGGGCAGGAACATGTAGAATAAAATCCATCATGGTTTTCTGCAGTTTACTGCGTACGGTTTCTATTTTTGGAACAATGCTTCCACTTCTTGTTGAATTTATCTCAGGCGGCTTCGGCTGATTTCCACACCTGCTGTGCCGCACTCACAGCTTGTTCCTGCCTAATATCGTCAGTAGAGTCATTTTGTGAATCAATGAGGCCTTTGAACTGATCTGCCAGACCGGAGGAAATATCGCTGCAGACCAAGCAATGGTGCAGTGGTGTGGGTGCCGGCAGACAGACGGGAGCACTCAACTATTTGAAAAGCGTACGCTGGGTGTTACACCCCCCCCTTGTACGCTTACGATCTGGAAAATTTTGATATTTATTAAACGTCCCTTACCAAAGTCACACTAAAACATTGACAGGTTTTTGAGCGCAGTGTACCACATAAAATTGTTTCAAGGTCAGTACAACAAGAATTCATACATATGGCGCACCGGATTATAAGGTGCACTGCCAATTTTTGAGGAAATTTAAGGATTTTAAGTGCGCCTTACACTGCATGAAAAGTGGTTTTTTGGACAGTTTCTTGTATGTAATATTGCCGCGCGCCTTGAGCTTCAGGGCTCTCAGCAGGAGGTTTTGGCCAGAACAGTAAACTGTAGGGAAACTGCCGTGGACTCTCTGTGTCAGTGCTCCCTCAGCTCCCCCCTCTCCTCAGGTCTAGGGCAGGCTCTCATATGTAAAGGAGGTTTCTGTGAGTCATACAAATGCAAATCAAGTTCTCACCAGTGGTCACCAGTACTCACCAGTGGTCTACCCCTCCCAACAGTTGTAACCAACATATTTTTATTTTGAGATATATATAATCAAATTTACATTATCATCTTTTAAGCCTTTTTCCATTACAATGTGACTACATATAAATTATTATACAGCGAAACATTCAAACAAGACTAAACTCAGAAGAAATCATTCTATTTTATAAATTAGTATTATCTAGTTAGAAATATACTTTTGGACGTTTTCAGCTTTTGTCCCTTTTTCCAATAAGGCTGTGAGCTTCTGTCTGTGAGCTTCTGTCTGTGAGCCTTTGTCATGGAGTTTATCATCATCATCATCATCATCATCATCATCATCATCATCATCATCATCATCATCAAGCTTTATTTATCAAGCACTTTAAAAAAGCCACAGCAAATACAAAGTGCTGTACACTATATATATATATATATATATATATATATATATATATATATATATATATATATATATATATATATATATATATACAGTGGTGTGAAAAAGTGTTTCCCCCCTGCCTCAGTTCCTGTTTTTTTGCATGTTTGTCACACTTAAGTGTTTCGGAACATCAAACCAATTTAAACAATAGTCAAGGACAACACAAGTAAACACAAAATGCAAGTTGTAAATGAAGGTGTTTATTAGTAAAGGTGAAAAAAAATCCAAACCATCATGGCCCTGTGTGAAAAAGTGATTGCCCCCTAAACCTAATAACTGGTTGGGCCACCCTTAGCAGCAACAACTGCAACCAAGCGTCTGCAATAACTTGCAATGAGGCTTTTACAGCGTTCTGGAGGAATTTTGGCCCACTCATCTTTGCAGAATTGTCCTAATTCAGTTACATTAGAGGGTTTTCGAGCATGAACGGCCTTTTTAAGGTCATACCACAACATCTCAATAGGATTCAGGTCAGGACTTTGGCTAGGCCACTCCAAAGTCTTCATTTTGTTTTTCTTCAGCCATTCAGTGGTGGACTTGCTGGTGTGTTTAGGATCATTGTCCTGCTGCAGAACCCAAGTACGTTTAAGCTTGAGTACACGAACAGATGGTCTGACATTCTCCCTCAGGATCTCTTGGTAGACAGCAGAATTCATAGTTCCATTTATCACAGCAAGTCTTCCAGGTCCTGACGCAGCAAAACAGCCCCAGACCATCACACTACCACCACCATATTTTACGGTTGGTATAATGTTCTTTTTCTGAAATGCAGTGTTCCTTTTACGCCAGATGTAATGGGACACACACCTTCCAAAGAGTTCCACTTTTGTCTCATCGGTCCACAGAATGTTGTCCCAAAAGTCTTGGGGATCATCAAGATGCGTTTTGGAAAAATTGAGACGAGCTTTAATGTTCTTTTTGCTCAGCAGTGGTTTTCTTCTTGGAACTCTGCCATGCAGGCCATTTTTGCTCAGTCTTTTTCTGATGGTGGAGGCATGAACGCTGACCTTAACTGAGGCAAGTGAGGCCTGCAGTTCTTTGGACGTTGTTGTGGGGTCTTTTGTGACCTCTTGGATGAGTCGTCGCTGCGCCCTTGGGGTAATTTTGGGCGGCCGGCCACTCCTGGGAAGGTTCACCACTGTTCCATGTCTTCGCCATTTGTGGATAATGGCTCTCACTGTGGTTCGCTGGATTCCCAAAGCTTTGGAAATGGCTTTATAACCCTTTCCAGACTGATAGATCTCAATTACTTTCTTTCTCAATTGCTCCTGAATTTCTTTGGATCTCGGCATGATGTGTAGCTTTCAAGGATCTTCTGGTGGACCTTACTGTGTCAGGCAGCTCCTATTTAAGTGATGTCTTGATTGGGAACAGGTGTGGCAATAATCAGGCCTAGGTGTGGCTAGGGAAATTGAACTCAGGTGTGAAAAACCACAGTTATAGTATGTTTTAACAAGGGGGGCAATCACTTTTTCACACAGGGCCATGATGGTTTGGATTTTTTTTCACCTTTACTAATAAACACCTTCATTTACAACTTGCATTTTGTGTTTACTTGTGTTGTCCTTGACTATTGTTTAAATTGGTTTGATGTTCCGAAACACTTAAGTGTGACAAACATGCAAAAAAACAGGAAATGAGGCAGGGGGCAAACACTTTTTCACACCACTGTATATTAAAAGAAGAAAACAAACAATTAAAAATAAATAATAAAGTGAAACATTAAAATAGATAAGATCAATGTCTCATGCTGGGTTGAAGGCCAGAGAGTATAAATAAGTTTTAAGATGAGTTTTAAAAATAGACAGTGAAGGCGTTTGTCTAACGTGCGAAGGCAGTTCATTCCACAACTTAGGGGCAATAATGGAAAAGGCTCGGTCCCCTCTGAGCTTCCGCTTAGATCTCTGTATATGTAACAGCATCTGATCAGATGACCTGAGATTTCGGACAGGAGTATAGGAGCAAAGCAGTTCAGAAAGGTAAGGTGGAGCAAGGCCATTTAAGGATTTAAAAACAAATACAAGGACCTTGAAATGGATTCTAAAATGCACAGGCAGCCAGTGGAGTGAAGCCAGGACAGGTGTAATATGCTGTCTTTTACGTGTTCCAGTCAGGAGACGTGCAGCGGCATTTTGAACCAACTGGAGACGTGAAAGAGAAGACTGGCTGACTCCAACATAAAGTGCGTTACAGTAATCAAGCCGAGATGTAATAAAGGCATGTATCACTGTTTCTAGATGCTGCCTAGAAAGGATAGGTTTTACCTTCATCAATTGCCTTAAGTGAAAGAAGCTAGACTTCACTACTGCACTGATTTGTCTGTCCAATTTAAAATCACTGTCCATTATAAAGCCCAGATTTGTAATTATGGACTTAACATATGAGGCCAAAGGGCCCAAGTCAACCTGGGGCGGAGGCTCACAAGAGCTACTGGGTCTAAGCACCAACACTTCAGTCTTTTTTTCATTAAAATGTAGAAAATTTAGGGCCATCCAAGCTTTAATGTCATCAAGACATGCAAGGAGAGATTTAATTTGGAATCCATCCTTCTTTTTTAATGGCACATAGATTTGGCTATCATCAGCGTAGCAGTGAAAGGCGATTCCATGTTTTCTAAGAATGGATCCCAGTGGAAGCAGATAAAGTGAAAAAAGCAAGGGCCCCAAAATTGAGTCCTGTGGAACCCCACATAAAAGGGGGGCAGAGGAGGAATCAGAGCCAGCAAGGCTAACCGAGATAGTTCTGCCTGCTAGATAAGATTTGAACCATTTCAGAGCAGTGCCGCGAATACCCACCAGATACTGTAAACGGGATATTAAAATATCATGGTCAACTGTATCAAAAGCCAAACTTAAATCAAGCAGAACAAGAACTACATAGTCAACAGAATCAGATGCCAGGAGAATATCATTAAAGACCCTTAACAGTGCTGATTCTGTACTATGGAGGGCTTTAAATCCAGATTGGAAAACCTCCAAAATATTATGGTTTTCCAGAAAAGACTTCAACTGAGTGTAGACAATCTTCTCTAAAATTTTAGAAATAAAAGGCAGCTTAGAGATGGGCCTAAAGTTAGCAAGCACCGATTGATCAAGGCCAGATTTCTTAATTAAAGGTTGCACAACAGAATGTTTAAAGTTTACAGGGACCACACCGAAGACAAACTGCTATTAATGATGGCAAGGACTGATTGTCCTACACTAGGAAAAACCTCTTTAAGAAATCGAGGAGGAGCAACATCACAGGGAGAACCTGAGAGCTTAATGTGATGAACCACATCCTCTAAGAACGCCAGAGTCACAGGCTCAAACTGGTTAAAAACAGCAGAACATGGAACAGAGGCAGAAGGGTCAGAGACAGGGGCCGGGATGAGGGCCCTTATAGTGGCAACCTTATCAATAAAAAAGTGTAAAAACTTATTGCACATGTCAGAAGAGGTTTCAAAGCAGGCAGACTGTGAAGCATTCAGGACAGAGTTGATAGTTTTAAATAACAGGCGTGGGTTATGGGAGTTGGATGCAATGATATTTGACAAGTATTCTCTTTTAGCCTCTTTAACAGTGTTTTGATAATAGCGCCAACAGGCCTTCACAATTTGACGTGACACCTGCAGCCTGTCTTTCTTCCACTTGCGTTCAGCTCTGCGACACTCCCGTCTAACTGTACGAGTTCTATCATTGAACCAGGGCTCAGATCTAGCTTTGGGCTGTTTAGATTTTAGCGGAGCCACAGAGTCCAAGATGGTTTGACAGGAGGAATTAAACCTCCTGTCAAAGTTTATTGTGAACCCTGAACTTTAGTGGACTGAGGGAGATAAACAAAGGCTATAACTTGATGTTGGTGACACTACAAGCATTATTTTCATTGAAAAGCAAACTCAGTTTTCAGTCTAATTCACTGTAACTAAAAGTCTGTCACACCATCATCCTCTTCTGTGCAGTGGCTTCCCAGCTAGCATTGAACATTCAACATCCCATGAACGCTGCTATAAACGTTCAGTGAATGTTCACATGCATTAATTAAATCCAAAATGACTTTTAATGTTGACCATACTTTTATAAGAATGTTTTATCTTTGTTTTATACATTCTGTTTTAACTTTTTCTTTTGTGTTGGTAAGTGCTTTTAAATTTGATGAATAGAAATTGTCTCCAAGGAATTATTAAACTTTGCAGCAAGATTGCGGGGTTTCCCTGAACAACCTGGGGGATGTGTACAAGGTCAGGATCTTTAGAAAAGCCCACTCCATCCTGGCTGGTTCCAGCCACCCTCTTCATGGCCACTTCAGGTTACTTCCCTAAGGCCGCAGATATGTGGTGCCACGGTCAAGGACTAATAGGTTCAAAAACTCTTTTTTTACTGTGCCAATAGGTTTATTAAATAACACCAGGTGATTTTTAAAAAAATGTATTCTTATATATGTGAGATTGCAGTTGTGTGTTATTGTTGTTTTAAAGTCACCTCTAGCTGTAAAACCATTTGCCCCCCTGGGGATAATAAAGATTTCTTTGACCTTTGACTAAAAACTCAAATGTCAAAGGAAATAAACAACATATTTAAAGTCAATAATTCTGGTCATAATTGTACTTTGACCTTTAACTTCTCTACTCTGTGTTGTTTCTTCTTTCAGATGAGAAAAACATGACAACTGAGTCTGGAGAGAACGTCACTCTGACATGTCGAGCTCCGTACAACAAGAACATAGTTGTAGAGTGGAGCAGAGTTGACCTGGAGCCAGAATATGTGCTCTTTTACCAGGATAAACAGTTTGATCCAGATAACCAGCATCCATCTTTTAAGAACCGGGTCGATCTGCAGGACAGACAGATGAAGGATGGAGACGTGTCTTTGATTCTGAAGAATGTGACGATTAATGACGAGGGAACATACGAGTGTCGGGTTGCCCAGAGCAAAACAAATCGCAGGAAGAGAGCAAATCTGGAGACTGAGCCCATCAGCATCATCTACCTGAGAGTTGTTCCTCCAGGTGAGTGATCAGAGCTGAGTGTGTCTGTGATCAGAGGTGAAGCTGCTTCCTGGTTGCTGATGTTTCTTTGTGTGTTGTGTGGATGACCTGCTGGATGTTGGAGGCAGACAGATGTTTAGCAGCTGTTGGCTTTTTGGCTGCTAGTCTAGAGTTCAGAGGTCATTGTTAGGGTTAGAGCAGAAACAAAGACATTTCTGGATCAGTCTCTTTGTCTCTGCTCTCTAACTTGTCTACAAACATGTGTGGGCAAACTCAGTGTTAAAGTCTACAGCTGGGGGGGGCTGAGGTTGGTGGTTGTGAGTCTGTCATTTTGAATCCTGCCATAGCTCGTGGAAACACAGTACGCACACAAAACCGCCATCAGTTTCAGAGTGTGTAACAAAAATGTGCACACACCAGGGTTATAATAGTTTTGGATTTTACATTATAGTTTAGGTTTAGTTAGTTTTCAGAGTGGTTTTGCTCATTTTTATTAGTTTAAATTTTTGGTTTCATGCTTAGTTTTAGTTTAGTTTTTGTTAGTTTTAGTTTTTTATACTTCAAGTGCAGGAATGACTATTGTGTAATGAAAACTCGACAAAAGATACCATTTAACCAACTGTTCACAGACAGCAGCACTACATGCTAAATGTGTGTAATATTAAGGTCGCAAATGAACATCAAAAGGGAGAAACAAAGAAAAACATGAACTCCAAAACTCAATAAACTCCCAATAAAGTTCAGCATCAGTGCAGCAGATTAACAACACCTACATGTGGTGTTTGACAAAAACAAACTCTTTGAAGGAATCAAAGCTCAAATCCAGCTGCATCCTGATGTTCTCACCACCTGAAGCTCCTTCTGTTTTGGAGCTAGCTTGGTTAGATGCTCTAATTAGACTTTCAGGGTCTTTGCTACCTCTGTACAACCTACGGAAGTTGCCGGCCTCATGTCTGTATTCATGCTTGTGTAGGTGGACTGTGTGTGTTAATTACCTTAAGGTCGTGTGCAGGTGTTTTATATGCGGTGCCGGCTGGAACTTCTTTTGGTCCTCGCTCTTTGTGCTCAGTTTTTTGGCTGCAAACATTTTTTTCCCTGTTTTCCACTTTCTTCATTCCCTCGTGTCCATCCCGACAGTTTCAGCAGGTCCCTCCAGGAATTTGCTGACATTTGTGAGTCCTTATATGCTTTGATTATTATTCTCTAACTGATGAACTAGCTGGAAACGCACGAGGACTGAACAGGTTAATCACAACATTGCCGCTGTGTGGACCCAACGAGTAGTCACGTTTCTCCAGATGTGCGTCAGGTTACCTCGTAGGTTCAGAGTGGTTTCCATAGCTGCCTTGTGTGTGCTTCTCAGGTGGTTTTGATGTTGGTGTTTTTTCCCTGACTGAGAAGTGTTCCCCTCATTTTTCATCATCCACAACAAGACACTCTTCTATCTGTGCTATTATAGTCAAGGGAACCCGACATACACTGCATCCGACCCCTATGACTCCTGTGGGTGGTGGCCACACAGGAGGGTGGGTCATCTCTTCGGGCTGCACCCTGCCACCAAACACTTTCCCTCGAGCTCCCTCCCCAGGCCTGGCTCCAAGGTGGGGCCCCGGTAACCCTATCCCTAGCAGGGTAAACTGTTCCCTTGGTGACTTTTTCATAGGGGTCTTCTGTATTGCTCTTTGTTCCTGCCCCAGGTGGAGTGTTGACTGTGTGACTATAGTGTTATAGTCAAAACCACCTAACCCGAGACCGAGACAAGACCAAGACTTTTAGGGTCCAAGACCAGTCAAGACCAAGACCGAGGGAGGGCGAGACGAGACAAGACCAAGACCAGTGCCTGAAGCTACATGACATAATAAAATGTGAAACATGATCAAAATCACTTCTCAAATTGATCTGAAAGATCCACATTCCCATAAAATCATCCTTATATTAAACACTCACAGCTCAAATAAATATAACCATCTTTATTTAATACTCCTGGGTGACTTCCATCATTTATCACAGAATGTAAAACAATTATTCAGAGTTCATCACAATAGTCTTAACTTTTCTCTGCCTTTCATAAACAATGCATAAAGTTGTGTTGTTTTTAAACCAACAATCTTTGTAAAAATGGGTGCTTTTTCAAAACCACATAGCTAAATGTGTAAAACTGAAAAAACGGCAAACACTCATCGACAGTAAGAACTAAAGCCTTTAATCTTATACAGATTAAAGCTGCAGGATGTAACTTTTATAAAAAATCTGGTTTTTACATATTTGTTAAAACTGTCACAATGTCACGAAAAAAATGGAGCTCCTCCACCTCCTCCCTGAACCGCTCCCAGTCAGAAACAACCAATCAGAGCCAGGAGGAGGGTCTTAGCACTGTCAATCACTCCTCGTGTATGCTGCTCAATGTAGTTGCGTGTGATACTTCAAGATTTGGTATCGATCCTATGCCAAGTAAACATGGGGCCATTATCACCGATACTGATACCAATACTTTTTAATAATTATGAAGAATTTCCATGAAGTTTAACTGGTTTGAGATTTTTTTCTTTTGGATCATTAATTAGTTAAAACCCAGGATAGAATTTGGCAAAATTTATATGTAAGTAGAAAATACTTTAACAAAATAAAAGTTATTGTTCTGAAACAATAGAACATTAACAAAACAATTTTCCCCATACATTGATGTCTGGATTTTTTTTTTCATAAATTAAGCGTACAAAATCATCACTCAAGAACAAACGCAAACTTTTTTCTCCACTCTGCATTTAATCATTAATTGTTATTAGGCTCTCTTCCACAGCATGTCTTTTCTCTCCCCTCAGCCCCCTCTCAGCAGATGACCCCCCCTCCCTGAGCCTGGTTCTGCTGGAGGTTTCTTCCTGTTAAAGGGAGTTTTTCCTTCCCACTGTCACCAAGTGCTGCTCATAGGGGGTCGTTTTGACTGTTGGGTTTTCTCTGTATTATTGTAGGGTCTTTACCCACAATACAAAGCACCTTGAGGCGACTGTTTGTTGTGATTTGGTGCTATATAAATAAAGTTGAATTGAATTGAATTGAATTGAAATTGAATTGAATTGAATTTGTATCGAATTAATTACGGCCTTAGCCAAAATAGTACATCCTAATTCAAAATAGTACAGCCTTAGTGACGGTAATTATGGCACTATTCAAAATAGTGCAGCTTAATTCAAAATATTAGGGCCTTAATCACATTAATTACAACCTTAGTCAAAATAATACAGCCTTATTCAAAGCAGTATGACCTTAGTCACAGTAATTACGGCCTTAGTCAAAATAGTACGGCCTTAGTCATGGTAATTACGTCTATAGTCACTGTATTACAACCTTCCATCCATCCATCCATCCATCTATCCATTCTCTTCCGCTGATCTGGGGCCGGGTTGCGGGGGCAGTAGCCTAAGCAGAGAAGCCCAGGCTTCGCTCTCCCCAGCCACCAATTCCAGCTCATCCAGAGGGACCCCAAGGCGTTCCCAGGCCAGCCGAGAGATATCTCTCCAGCGTGTCCTGGGTCTACGACAGGGCCTCCTCCCGGTGGGACATGCCCGGAACACCTCACCCAAGAGGCGGCCAGGAGGCATCCTAATCAGATGCCCGAGCCACCTCAACTGGCTCCACCAGGTGGTGATCAGTTGACAGCGCAGCTCCTCTCTTCACCCAAGTGTCCAGAACATAGGGCCGCAGATCTGATGATACGGCCACCAGACGCTCTCCCTCGAGCTCCCTGCCCAGGCCTGGCTCCAGGGTGGGGCCCCGGTAACCCTATCCCAGGTAGGGTAAACTGTTCCCTTGCTGTAACAATCATAGGGGTCTTATGAACCGCTCTTTGTCTGGACCCTCACCCAGGACCAGTTTGCCATGGGAGACCCTACCAGGGGGACAAGCCCCTGGGCAACATAGCTCCTGGGATCACTGGTGCTACTTTCCCACCGCCGAGGTTCCGGAGCCGGAGCAAGTTCCCGTGCCGATCCCAATTAACCGGCAAAACGATTAAGAACGGCCCGCATTCCCACCGCGTTACTGTGAACTGCTCCTTTACGTATGAGTGTGGGCGGGTCCTCGTCTGGTTACGAAGCCGAAGCGCACAAACGTGGGAGAACACACTCTCCTTTCTTGTGCTGCAAATACGTTTTAGGGTCCAAACCAAACTACTGCAGCATCTGTGTGCAGCACAGAGGGAAACACAGACAGCGATTAGAGCAAGACGACAAGTACGCACTTTGTGTCCTTTTATCTGTGATATGAACTGATACAAAGCAGCAAGTTCAGCCTTAGAGCCCAACCTAATTCACAGCCGTGAAAATCGCATCGCTTTTCTCCTGTAATACACATGTAATATGGTAGAAAACTTGATGTTGAGACGGCAGAGTCACGCCCCTCTGCCGCTTTCATCACGGGTTCGTGGTTCCAGACCAGCTAGTTTCCAGCTAGGAAATTACACATAACTTAAATCTACTTACAGGGTAAATCCCTGTAAAACACACGTAGTTACGGCCTAAGGGCGGGTTTGTAAAAGAAAGCGTTACCAAGCAGATCAGATGCTTTTATTCATTCCAAAGGCACAACGAAAACTCAGAGGTGATCGAGGTTTTGCAGTTGTGGCTCCAAAATTACGGAATGATTTGTCGCTGTATGTCAGACAGGCTCCTTCACTTACCGTTTTTAAATCTCGTTTAAAAACACACTTCTAGTCTTTGTCCTTCGACCCAGTGTGAGACTTTGACTGTGATTTTAAGATACTTTTTTGTAGTAGCTAATTCTTTCTTTTAAGTTTTACACCTCTGTTGTGTTTTTATATCTCACCCTCTGTCTGTGTTCTTCTTTTAAGTTTTATGTTATTGTACAGCACTTTGGTCACCCTGCTGTTGTTTTTAAAGTGCTTTATGAATAAAGTGGTGTGGTATGGTATTTTTACTTTCTTACTTTGAGTACATTTCAGAGCCTGTACTTATTTGTTTTTTTACTTTTACTTGAGTAAAGAAGTTGAACCAGTACTTCAACTTTTACCAGAGTACTTCTAACAAAAGTATCTGTACTTCTACTTAAGTTTAGAATGTCTGTACCTTTGCCACCTCTGATTAACAGTAACAATTATTTTCATATTGGTTCAGATTGTCTGTGTGTGAAGGTGCGTCTGAGCTGGGTGGACCTGCAATGCAAATAATTATTGTACTTTAATTCTTTTAACTTCTCTGCTCTCTGTTGTTTCCTCTTTCAGTCCAGAATAAAATCATCAAAGCTAAGTCTGGACAGGACGTCACTCTGCCATGTCGAGCTCCAAAGAAGAACAACATCACAGGTGTAAAGTGGAGTAGAGCTGACCTGACTGAATATATCCTTTTTTATTGGCAATTTCACTTTGTTCCAGCCAACCAGCATCCATTTTTTAAGAACCGAGTGGATCTGCAGGACAGACAGATGAAGGATGGAGACGTGTCTTTGATTCTGAAGAATGTGACTAAAGCTGATAGTAAAACATATGTGTGTCATATTTACACGAGAGAAGAACCCTCCTCCAGCTTCATGTACCTGAAAGTTTATCCTCCAGGTAAGTCAGTAGAGCTGTGTACATCATCAGAGGTGAAGCTGCTTTTTTTCCCCTAGTTTATTGTTTGTTTGCTTTTTGTGTGAATAATCTATACAACAAAGTGTGTTCTACAAATCCAGGTGGTCTTTCCACAATCTGGATTTATTTACGCTGGAGCTGACGATCAGGATCACAAGATCAGCAGTCACATAAGCTGGTTATTAACTCACTAAGTCATGCTCACATGAAATGGGGTAGTGCTGGCAGCAGAGTGACTGATTTTACAAAGGAAGATGAAAATATACTGTGAAGAAAATATGAAGATGTTAAACATGTAGTACAGATGCAGATTAACACAGTATGTGTGCAAGAGGCATTGTAGAGTAGTATTAAGCTTTGTATTAATTTTTGCGTGCTTTAAGAGCTTTGGTCAGGAAGACTGGAAAAGAGCTACTATATTAATGAAGTTTCATCTCCTTGAAGTCAGGAAAGAAATGTGGCAGAAATGCTGACTGTATGACTTAACAGACTCAATATCATAACTTTGTCATTAAGTCACAATAGAATCTCATTACAATGGAATATTTCATTCAATTAATATTTAAAGGACACTTAGTTTTTATTCTCTCAGCTGCAGACTTGGTGCTGTTTAATGGTTTAAATATGAAGGAGTGAACATTAAATATAAAAACGTAATTCAAATGTAGGCTTAGTCTGTATGCAAATATGATATAAGCACAGCCTGTACAGTGTAGATGTCCAGTTTTAGGATCATAAATTTATGCTTATAGAACATTAAAATTGTTGTAAAATATTGTACTGCCAAATTGGGTTTGGGGTGGAGCCAAGTAATAAAGTTGCATCTAAGAATCTATATTGAATATTGATAACGTACAGTGAAATACAAAGACATTAGCCACACAGACCTAAGGAATCTTCCAGGAATGGTGATAATATTTTAAAAAGAATTGTTTGGTTAGTGGGTGGTGATTTCACTCTTGCTGATCTCTAACCTGCTCTGGAGTAGGTTAAGTTTACAGCACGAGTTACCATGGCAATATATCATGATAAGAAATGAACCACCTTCGTGGTACAGAAAACCCAGAAGTTACCTGGATAAGCCAAAATCCTGTATTAGGCCTCTGGTGGATCTTCTGTTATTCACTAAAAATATTTTTAAACTGTGCCAGAACATTAAGCTAGTTCTCAATGGTTTTTGCAAAAGGTCTGAATACTTACATATGTAAGTATTATGTGGTCAGTATTTGGGGCTCTCATCACTGTACCCTGGTTTGATTCATACATACATTGCAAAATTTTAAATGCATTAATTATTGAAACACCAAGTTCTCAGTAGAAGTCATTTCAGCTGTGAAATCAAGAAAGTAATTTGTCAGTTTCACTGTTTGATGTACTTTGTGTAAAAGTTGTATATGTATAGTGTGTGTGTGTGTGTACACACACACACACACTATACATATACAACTTCACAACTGTGTGCAAGGTACCACATGCACACAGTGGTACCTTGACATACGAGTTTAATTCGTTCTGTGACTTAGCTCGTAACTTAATTTGATCGTATGTCAAATCAAGTTTTCCCATAGAAATGAATTGAAATGTCATTAATGTGTTCCCGTCCCCTGCAGAACCAAATTTTTTTTATGTTTATTAATAAGAAAATGCTTTTATAAACAAATAATTTATAAACAAATAATGTCCATCCATCCATTCTATTCACCTTATCCTGTTCAGGGTCGTGGGTGGCTGGAGCCTATCCCAGCTGACATAGGGTGAGGAGAGGCAGGGTACACCTGTATAGGTCGCCAGCCTGTCGCAGGGCTACAAACAATGTATAAAAAATAATACTGTATACAGTATAACAAAAGAGAATGTAAAGAAATAAATTGGTTTTAAGTGAAAGACAAAGATGGTAAATCGACTAGTTCCTATATAGCGCTTTTCTACTCTGTCTGAGTACTCAGAGCGCTTATACAACCTGTTTACATTTACCTCATTCACACCCATTCATACAAGCACTTCCATGATCTAAGTGCTTTTATTATCTAACATCCACACACATTTACACTCCAACACTTGTGTCGGAGAGCAACTTGGGGTTAAGAATCTTGCCCAAGGATACATTGGCATGCAGCCTGGAGTAGCCAGGAATCAAACCACCACCCTTCCGGTCAGTGCTCTACCTGCTCTACCTCCTGAGCTACAGCCACCCCCAAAGATGTTGCAGAAGTGGAGGAGATCGCTAAATTTAATGTTCCTTTTTTTTCACGTCACGTAATCTTCTCCTACTTCTTTTGCCTTTTTTGGGACACTCTTACCCTCCCCAAGACAGCAACACACACACCTCATTCATGGTTTTTGATAATTTTATGCTTTATATCCATGGTCATCATCCTTTTCAGCACTGATCTTGGCATTCGCTTTTTTTGGACCCATGGTTTACAAAAAGGAAATGTTCCAAAATAAATGCAAAAAATAATCAAACACATCAACAACCATCGACAAAAGTAAGTGAGACAAAAAAAAACAAAACAAAGGAACAGGCGGATGGTATATTTTCGCTCGCTCGTAACTTAGATATTCGGTCGCAACATAAAGCATAAATTCAACCAAGAGACCAATCACATCTCAAAAAACTCGTTAATTGGGACACTTGTAAATTAAGGTACCACTGTGTGTTTGTGTGTGTGTATGTATGTGTGTGTGTGTGTGTGTGTGTGTGTGTGTGTGTGTGTATATATATATGTATATATATATATATATATATATGTATATATATATATATATATATAAAATATGTAGCAGCTGGAATGGCGTAGTGGTAACATTACGGTCTTTGGAGCAGGAGGTCGGGGGTTCGAACCCCGACCAGGGCGTACTTCCAGTAAGGGTCCCCAGGCTAGACCCCCCATGCTAACCAAGCCTACCTCGGAATATGAGCGAGAGAAATATGAATGAAGCCATACCGGCTCGGACGTCGCCCGGATTAACAAGGTCCGCGTCAGGTGTTGAGGAACCAGGACACTCTGACGATAAGTGGGCTACTGGAACTAGAAGGTTACGGCATAAGTGGACACGAGATGAGAACCGGGAACTGTTGGAATGCTACTACACATGTAACCCCAGCAAGAGAGGTTACATGAAGAGGATGTGGGACCTATGGATTCTTCGAAACCCAACATCCACACTGACGGCGAAACAACTTGTGGCTCAGTGTTCCAACATACGAAGGAAACAGCTGCTATCGCAGCTAGAGATTGATGAGGTACAACACAAATGCTACGGCAAGGGGGAGCCAGGACGACAGGTCAGGGGGGAGATTTCATCATCCCCACACACAGAGCAGCTGACCTGAAAGATAAGATCATGGCTAAGAAGGCAAACTGGACCCCTCGACGCCGACTGAAATCAGTTGATGTATAACACGGCAGCAGTGATCCTTGAGATGCTTGGCTATAAGATGAACAGCACTAAGGAGCAGTACCCTCCATGGAAACGACGATTAGAGGCTAAGATCAAGGCAGCACGGAGGGAAGTTAGCCAGCTCTCAGAGTTGCAGAAACGTGGGATGAGGAAGAAAGCAGTGCCTAAGAAGTACAACGGGCTGTCCATACCTGAGGCCTTAGAGACTGCCAAGCAAAGGCTTACAGCCTTGGCTAACCGCCTGAAGAGGTATACCAGAGAGATAGAAGCCAGGAAAATAAACCGGATGTTCTCCACCGACCCATCCAAGGTATACTCTCAGTGGCAGGGGAACAATATGAGAATAGCACCCCCACCAAGGCTGGAGACAGAGCAATACTGGAAGAGCATATGGGAGAAGGATGCGTCACACAATACCAATGCTCAGTGGCTAGTGGATCTAAGAGCAACCTCCCAGAACAGGCCCCAGTAACCATCACAGTGGCAGACATCCAAGAAAGAGTCTCACACATGAAGAGCTGGACAGCACCAGGCCCTGATATGATTCACACCTACTGGCTAAAGAAGCTAACTGCACTCCACGAGCGCCTGGCAGCACAAATGAACCAGCTGCTAGAGGCTAAGACACACCCAGAATGGCTGACTGAGGGCCGGACAGTCCTGATCCACAAGGACCCCCAGAAGGGACCAGTCCCATCCAACTACCGGCCCATAACCTGCCTCAGTACAACATGGAAAAAGTAGGCATGTGGCACAATACATGAGCGAGGCCCAGAAAGGGATAGGCAGGGAGACCAGGGGAGCAAAACACCAGCTACTGGTAGATAGAGCAGTCACTCGGGACTGTAAGACCCGGCTGACCAACCTGTGCACTGCCTCGATTGACTACAAGAAGGCCTATGACTCGATGCCGCACACATGGATCCTGGAATGCCTAGATCTGTACAAGATCAACAGGACCCTAAGAGCCTTCATCAAGAACTCAATGGGTATGTGGAGAACAACACTAGAGGCCAACTTCGAGCCCATCGCACACATCAACATCAAGTGTGGGATTTACCAAGGAGATGCCCTGTCCCCACTGCTGTTCTGCATAGGCCTGAATCCCCTCAGCCAGATCATCAACAAGACTGGCTATGGATACCGACTTCGGAATGGAGCAAATATCAGCCACCTCCTGTACATGGATGACATCAAGCTGTATGCTAAGAGTGAACGAGATATCGATTCACTGATCCACATGATATCGGCATGTCGTTCGGACTGGAGAAGTGTAGTCGGATGGTAACTAAGAGAGGAAAAGTAGTCAGAACTGAGGGGATTACACTACCAGAAGGCAGCATTGCAGACATTGAGGACAGCTACAAGTACCTTGGAATCCCACAAGCAAATGGGAACCATGAAGAGGCCGCTAGGAAAGCTGCAACCTCCAAATACCTGCAGAGAGTAAGGCAAGTCATGAAGAGTCAGCTGAATGGGAAGAACAAGATCCGGGCTATCAACACCTACGCCCGGCCAGTTGTCAGATACCCTGCTGGGATAATAAGCTGGCCAAAGGAGGAGATGGAAGCCACTGATGTCAAGACAAGAACGCTCCTTACCATGCATGGAGGGTTTCACCCCAAATCCAGCACCCTGAGACTGTACGCTAAGCGGAAGGAAGGTGGCCGAGGACTAGTGAGTGTCAGAATGACTGTCCTAGATGAAACAATGAAGATCAAGGAATACATCAGGAAGATGGCCACAAAGGATCGTGTGCTTAGTGAGTACCTCAGGCAGCAGAAACCTGAGAAAGAAGAGGGCGAAGAACAGGAACCATCATGGAAGGACAGGCCTCTGCACGGCATGTACCACCGGCAGATAGAAGAAGTGGCTGACGTAGAGAAATCCTACCAGTGGCTGGACAAGGCTGGACTGACAGACAGCACAGAGGCACTAATCATGGCCGCACAAGAGCAAGCTCTAAGTACAAGATCAATAGAGGCTGGGGTCTACCACACCAGGCAAGACCCCAGGTGCAGGCTGTGCAGAGATGCGCCTGAGACAATCCAGCACATAACAGCAGGGTGCAAGATGCTAGCAGGCAGGGCATACATGGAACGCCATAACCAAGTGGCCGGCATAGTATACAGGAACATCTGTGCCGAGTATGACCTGGAAGTCCCGAGGTCAAAATGGGACACGCCCCCAAGGGTGGTTGAGAACAACAGAGCTAAGATCCTGTGGGACTTCCAGATACAGACAGACAAACTTGTGGTGGCTAACCAACCGGACATCGTAGTGGTGGACAAACAAAGGAAGAAAGTCGTAGTGGTAGACGTTGCAATACCAAGTGACGGGAACATCAAGAAGAAGGAACACGAGAAGCTTGACAAATACCAAGGGCTCAGAGAGCAGCTGGAAAGGATGTGGAAGATGAAGGTAACAGTGGTCCCCGTGGTAATCGGAACACTCGGGGCAGTGACCCCCAAGTTGGGAGAGTGGCTCCAGCAGATTCCTGGAACAACATCTGAGATCTCTGTCCAGAAGAGCGCAATACTGGGAACAGCTAAGATACTGCGCAGGACCCTCAAGCTCCCAGGCCTCTGGTAGAGGACCCGAGCTTGGAGGGCAAAATAGACCGCCCGTAGGGGCGAGCTGGGATTTTTTTTTTTTTTTTTATTTAAAAAAAAAAAATCCCAGCTCGCCCCTACAGGCGGTCTATTTTTGCCCTCCAAGTTCGGGTCCTGCGCAGTATCTTAGCTGTTCCCAGTATTGCGCTCTTCTGGACAGAGATCTCGGATGTTGTTCCAGGAATCTGCTGGAGCCGCTCTCCCAGTTTGGGGGTCACTGCCCCGAGTGTTCCGATTACCACGGGGACCACTGTTACCCTGCTGTTATGTACTGGATTGTCTCAGGAGCATCTCTGCACAGCCTGCACCTGGGGTCTTGCCTGGTGTGGTAGACCCCAGCCTCTATTGATCTTGTACTCAGAGCTCTTGTGCGGCCATGATTAGTGCCTCTGTGCTGTCTGTCAGTCCAGCTTTGTCCAGCCATTGGTAGGATTTCTCTATGTCAGCCACTTCTTCTATCTGCTGCTGGTACATGCTGTGCAGAGGCCTGTCCTTCCATGATGGTTCCTGTTCTTCTTCCTCTTCTTTCTCAGGTTTCTGCTGCCTGAGGTACTCACTAAGCACATGATCCTTTGTGGCCATCTTCCTGATGTATTCATTGATCTTCGTTGTTTCATCTAGAACAGTGGTTCTGAGACTCACTAGTCCTCGGCCACCTTCCTTCCGCTTAGCGTACAGTCTCAGGGTGTTGGATTTGGGGTGAAACCCTCCATGCATGGTAAGGAGCTTTCTTGTCTTAACATCAATGGCTTCCATTTCCTCCTTTGGCCAGCTTATTATCCCAGCAGGGTATGTAACAACTGGCAGGGCATAGGTGTTGATAGCCCGGATCTTGTTCTTCCCATTCAGCTGACTCTTCAGGACTTGCCTTACTCTCTGCAGGTACTTGTAGCTGTCTGCAATGTTGCCTTCTGGTAGTGTAATCCCCTCAGTTCTGACTACTTTTCCTCTCTTAGTTACCATCCGAGTACACTTCTCCAGTCCAAATGAGATGCCGATATCATTGCTGTAGATCCTGTGGTGTGGATCAGTGAATCGATATCTTGTTCACTCTTAGCATACAGCTTGATGTCATCCATGTACAGGAGGTGGCTGATGTTTGCTCCATTCCGTAGTCGGTATCCGTAGCCAGTCTTGTTGATGATCTGGCTGAGGGGATTAAGGCCTATGCAGAACAGCAGTGGGGACAGAGCATCTCCTTGGTAAATCCCACACTTGATGTTGACTTGTGAAATGGGCTTGAAGTTGGCCTCTAGTGTTGTTCTCCACATACCCATTGAGTTCTTGATGAAGGCTCTTAGGGTCCTGTTGATTTTATACAGTTCTAAGCATTCCAGGATCCATGTGTGCGGCATCGAGTCATAGGCCTTCTTGTAGTCAATCCAGGCGGTGCACAGGTTGGTCAGCCGGGTCTTACAGTCTAAAGTGACTGCTCTATCTACTAGAAGCTGGTGTTTTGCTCCCCTGGTCTCTCTGCCTATCCCTTTCTGGGCCTCGCTCATGTATTGTGCCACATGCCTACTCATCTTAGCTGCTATGATGCCTGACAGGAGTTTCCATGTTGTACTGAGGCAGGTTATGGGTCGGTAGTTGGATGGGACTACCGATCCTGGTCCTTGGGGATCAGGACCGTCCGGCCCTCAGTCAGCCATTCTGGGTGTGTCTTAGCCTCTAGCAGCTGGTTCATTTGTGCTGCCAGGCGCTTGTGGAGTGCAGTTAGCTTCTTTAGCCAGTAGGTGTGAATCATGTCAGGACCTGGTGCTGTCCAGCTTTTCATGTGTGAGACTCTTTCTTATTTGTTACTGGGGCCTGTTCAGGGAGGTTGCTGTGGTCTGCTCTTAGATCCACTTAGCCACTGAGGGTTGGTGTTGTGTGATGCATCCTTCTCCCATATGCTCTTCCAGTATTGCTCTGTCTCCAGCCTTGGTGGGGGTGCTATTCTCATATTGTTCCCCTGCCACTGAGAGTATACCTTGGATGGGTCGGTGGAGAACATCCGGTTTATTTTCCTGGCTTCTATCTCCCTGGTATACCTCTTCAGGCAGTTAGCCAAGGCTGTAAGTCTTTGCTTGGCAGTCTCTAAGGCCTCAGGTATGGACAGCCCGTTGTACTTCTTAGGCACTGCTTTCTTCTTCATCCCACGTTTCTGCAACTCTGAGAGCTGGCTAACTTCCCTCCGTGCTGCCTTGATCTTAGCCTCCAATCGTCGTTTCCATGTTCATCTTATAGCCAAGCATCTCAAGGATCACTGCTTCTGTGTTATACATCAACTGATTGGTTTCAGTGATGGTACTGGTAGGGATTGTCCGTAGTGCTGCATCTTCTAGTAGGTCTTCAGAGAGTACTTCACATAGTCTTGGTAGTCGGCATCGAGGGGTCCGGTTTGCCTTCCTAGCCATGATCTTATCTTTCAGGTCAGCTGCTCTGGTATTCAGTGTACTTGCTGTTATTATTGGGGCTTGGTACCCAATCTTGGAGTGTGGGGATGATGAAATCTCCCCCCTGACCTGTCGTCCTGGCTCCCCCTTGCTGTAGCATTGGTGTTGTACCTCATCAATCTCTCGCTGCGATACGAGCTGCTTCCTTTGTATGTTGGAACACTGAGCCACAAGTTGTTTCGCCGTCAGTGTGGATGTTGGGTTTCGAAGAATCCATAGGTCCCACATCCTCTTCATGTAACCCCTCTCTCGGGATTACATGTATAGTAGCATTCCAACAGTTCCCGGTTCACATCTTGTGTCCACTTATGCCATAACCTTCTAGTTCCGGGTGACGTCCGAGCCGGCATGGCATGGTTGGAGTTTATTGGTCAATTTTTTACATTTTAAAAGTACTCTAATTTGTATCCATGAAATTAACCCCTCCTATTGAAATGTGTGGTTTATTTTAGTGGCGACAATTTAAAAAAAAATTCTGCCTACAGTTTTGGTCCCATCCTGTGTGTCCTGGGCAGTTTCTACTGCAGCAGCAGAGGAAATGGATTCTGTTCTGTGCTTCACTCATCACCTACCTGACAGCTGACACCTCACACCTGTTTCTACCTGCAGGTCCAACAGGAGGAACCACAGAGGATGAAGAGGAGGAGGATGAATCTGGTGTACTGAAAGCTGTACTGATAATTTTCTCAATTTGTGCTGTGGTTTTGTTTATTGTTATTATTATTGGTGTCATTCTGCAAAAATAGAAGAAAAAAACAGTGGCTTCAGTTATATTGAACTGCAGTGTGTTCGAAAAATCTCAGATCTTTTTACGGCTGAAGTGTGGGTCATCTACTGCTGCTGTTACAAACTATGTTTTGACACCGACCATGAAGAACGACATATGATCAAGGAGAGAAAGAAACAGATGATGCTGATCATCATCTTCAGTCTTCACATCAGAACTGGAAGTAAGATTTCACACAGACAGAAATGAACTGTCCTGAACATCCAGCAGATGGCTGAAGATGTCAGACATCTGGAATTAGATTTTATTTCTCATTTCTCTGATTATCATCATAATCAGACTCAGACAGCAGTGTGTCTGTGCTGTCTGTCATTGACTCTGAGCTATTGTGTTTATCTTTAGCCTGTTCAGGAGACATACTGACATCAAGTAAAACTGCTTTACAATCATGAATTTATGTTCTATAAGTGAGTGTTTTTGTATTTTAGCTTCAGGTTCAGCAGCTAATTGTAAAGATGGGAGGACTGAACCACACAAACTAAATATCAACCTTTACAATATAATTACAGACATTGAGTAAACCAGCAACACAAACACTGTGTGTATGGGTTTAAAACAAGTCAGTCTACAACTTCACCATTAACAGATCTCATAGAAGAAACGTATTTTTTTCTCTCCCCTCAGCCCCAACCGGTCACAGCAGATGACCCCCCCTCCCTGAGCCTGGTTCTGCTGGAGGTTTCTTCCTGTTTAAAGGAAGTTTTTCCTTCCCACTGTCACCAAGTGCTGCTCATAGGGGGTCGTTTTGACTGTTGGGTTTTCTCTGTATTATTGTAGGGTCTTTACCCACAATACAAAGCACCTTGAGGCGACTGTTTGTTGTGATTTGGCGCTATATAAATAAAATTGAATTGATTTGGATTGAATTGAATTGAAGAAATCAATTCCGTCGGAAATAAGAAATTCACAGTTGGGGCATTTCTTCATCTGAAAAAGGCATTTGACACAATTAACCATTCCATTTTATTAAATACAATGGAAAGATTTGGGATAGGGGTAGTGATAAATTGGATTTTCAGAGGAGCCACAGTATCCAAAGTCGTACACAGTGAGGATGTAAAGTGTAAAGTGGGTTTTTCGACAGTTTCTTGTATGTAATATTGCCTCGCGCCTTGAGCTTTAGGGCTCTCAGCAGGAGGCTTTGGCCAGAACAATAAACTGTGTAGGGAAACTGCCGTGGACTAGGGCAGGCTCTCATATGTAAAGGAGGTTTCTGTGAGTCATACAAATGCAAATCAAGTACTCACCAGTGGTCACCAGTACTCCCCAGTGGTCTACCCCTCCCAACAGTTGTATGTTCTCCCCGTGCTTGCGTGGGTTTCCTCCGGGTACTCCAGTTTCCTCCCACATTCCAAAGATATGCACTTACTGGGGTTAGGTTAATTGACTACACTAAATTGCCCATAGGTGTGAATGAGAGTGTGAGTTGTTCGTCTCTCTGTGTTGGCCCTGCAACAGTCTGGCGACCTGTTCAGGGTGTACCCTGCCTCTCGCCCTATGACAGCTGGGATAGGCTCCAGCCCCCCCGCGACCCTGAACAGGATCAGCGGAAGCGAATGGATGGATGGATCTTTTAAGCCTTTTTCCATTACAATGTGACTACACATAAATTATACAGTGAAACATTCAAACAAGACTAAACTCAGAAGAAGTCATTCTATTTTATAAATTAGTATTATCTAGTTGGAAATATACTTTTGGACGTTTTCAGCTTTTGTCCATTTTTCCAATAAGGCTGTGAGCTTCTGTCTGTGAGCTTCTGTCTGTGAGCCTTTGTCATGGAGTTTTTTGTGAACCCTGAACTTTAGTGGACTGAGGGAGATAAACAAAGGCTATAACTTGATTTTGGTGACACTACAAGCATTATTTTCATTGAAAAGCAAACTCAGTTTTCAGTCTAATTCACTGTAACTAAAAGTCTGTCACACCATCATCCTCTTCTGTGCAGTGGCTTCCCAGCTAGCATTGAACATTCAGACAACATCCCATGAACGCTGCCATAAACGTTCAGTGAATGTTCACATGCATTAATGACATTAAAGACTACCAAGGCAGATGGAATAAGAAAACATGTAAACATATAAAACATATAGTTTTATTTTGCTATACGTGGATGTACATAAGTGTCATGTTCCGGGGTCCACTGGACCTCGTGTTTTTGGTTTGCTTAATTTTGTCTGTTTTGTTTTGGGTTTTGATTGCAGGGTTTGGTTATGTTTTGCTTTCTAGTTCTTTCTGTTCTCCCGGTGTCAAGTCTGCATCTTTGTTTCCCTCTCCTGTCTTCCTGTTTTACTTTGATAGTTTTCTGGTCCCTGTCTGTTGTATTCAGTTTTGTTTCCCCTGGTCTCGTCTTTGTATCAGTGTCACCTGTGATCCCGCCTGTTTCTTCTTCCCTCATCAGTCCCCTGTGTATTTAAGTCCAGTGTTTTCAGTGCCTGTTGTCGTGTCGTCTTCGTATGTTCTCCTGCTGTGTGTCCTGTTCTGCTTTTGTATTAAGTCTGGTATTTTTGCACTGAATCTTGCCACTAGCTCTGCCTAGTCTGGCTTTTTATTCAGCACCTGTTAATAAAGTGGAATTACCTTTTACCTTTGCCTGGCATGTCCTGCATTGGGGTCCTCCTTCCTGCCTGCCACACAGACGTTACATGACAATAAGACGTATCAGCAAAACCTTCATGAGAAAAATGTAAAAATTTTAACGCAAAAGGTTTTGAAATAAAACTTTTACAATAAAACAATTCACAGAAAATCTTCAATATTTGACAATTACGCCATACAAAAGCATGAAATCATTTACAACGTTTGATATTTTAAAGAATTAAATAAAGACTCCCCTCATTTCAAGGGGCACCGCCCCATACTAAATCTAGATCTCAACCACTGTACAGAGTGGCAGTACAACAGTCACCTTCTCAGTTGTCCTGCTTAAACAGACAGTGGATGTGTGTCTTCCAGCTCATAGGGGGTCATTTTGACTGTTGGGTTTTCTCTGTATTATTGTAGGGTCTTTACCCGCAATACAAAGCACCTTGAGGCGACTGTTTGTTGTGATTTTGTGTTATATAAATAAAATTGAATTGAATGCCATGTGGCAGCGTCCTCGCCTGTGATTGGACAATACAGATCACATGCGGGATCACGCTGAAGGTCTGCAAGACCAAAGGAAATCAGTGCAGTCGTTCTCTTCCGTTCAAACTGAATGCCGGTCTTTGTCTACGCTGCTTTCCTGGTACGACAATGGAGGACGTCGTCTATATTTCAACACCCCAGAAGCTCCTCGTGAAAGCGGGCCTCTCTACCGGCCAGCTTCAACCAGCCCCGCTGCAGACGAGAAGACACTGCTGGCTGCAATGAATGGGTTATCTCCTGTTTTTTCACAACTTAAAGACAAGATGGCGTCTATTGTGTAGAGACTCAATGCTCTAACAAAGACTCACCTACAGAAGGACACAAGAGGAAAAGACGGCAGCACAATCCGAAAACCGCGGTAAGACTTGGTCGTTTCTAAAACAAAAATACTAAGAGTGGAGGAATGGTCACAGTAAGCTGACAGATGTATTGTGATTTGGTTTCTTATTTTTATTTGGTTTCATCTTATAGGAAGCAGTTCCTGCACAACTCTGAATCCAATAAAAGCCGGTATTGTCATGGTCCTGGTTCGGTGGCCCAGTGTTTTAGGTTCTAGTTGTATAGTTCTGTTTTATTATGGTGTCTGTGTTTCTGTCTTCCTGTGCTTATGTGTTGTCCCTAGGTGTTTAGTCTCTGTGTACAATGTTAGGTTTCTTCCTGTTTTATTTTGGTAGGTTCTTGGTCTGTGTGTTTTGGGTTTAGTTTGTTTCTTGTATTTCCCTCCCAGCTGTTTCCCATTTGTCCATTACCACCTGTGTGTATATAAGTCTTGTGTTTTCTATGCCTGTTGTCGCGTCATTGGTTGTTGTCCGCTGTCATTCATGTATGTCTAGTCGTGTTAGGTCAAGTCGAGTGAAGTCTAGTGAGTTTCGTGTCTCTCCCCTGTCAGGTGTATTCTGGGGAGAGCTCATGTTTAGGCCTGTATTATCGTCGTATGATTAGTGTAAATAAACGTGTGTAAATTACACCTGTCCTGGAGTTCTGCAATTTGGGGTCCTCCTTCCTACCTGCACAGCGGCCAGCCGTGACAGGTATGATCTTCTGCAAAGGTAAGAATCAAAAACAAAGCATGCAGTATTCAATGTGTGGAGGAGAGAAGAACTTAAAATGTTTTTACTGTTATTTATTTTCACCTTTGTTTTCCACAGACTGTGTTCACCTCACAACGCAAGTGTGAGTGTTCCTAATGCATGGACAGTGATATAATTGTAAGTATCTATTGGTGTTGTATGTTTGTATGTGTGTGTGTTTACCTGAATATTGTTTATGTATACACTGTGTTTACACTTTTTATTTACAGTGTACAAAAATGTTTTCCAGCTTCTTGTAAAACCTATGAGACGGTCCGCCGCAACTTCCGCTACAGTCAACCTCACGTTCCGGAAAAGCCATTAAAAATCCTGCCCGGTGACGTGCAAGAAGGAAGCCGGTAAGACGTATTGGATTGTATTGTTGGTCTGCTGTATTTGTGTAGTTACCTTGTAAATGCAGTTTTATTTTGGGGAAATATTACTTATTGTTTTTTTTTACTTTATTAAAAATCTGGCTTCTTTTGAACAACTAAAAATGTACAGTGGCTTGCAACAGTATTCATGCCTCTTGAACTTTTCCATATTTTGTCACATTACAACCACAAACATAAATATATTCCACTGGAATTTAATGTGAAAGACCAACACAAAGTGGTATACAGTTGTGAAGTGGAAAGAAAATTATACATGATTCAAAACATTTTTTACAAATAAAAAACTGAAAAGTCAAATGAAACCATTCGACCAATGTATCGGATCTGTTTCTTAAAGAGTTCACATTTGGCGGGCTGAAGCTTAATACCATGTTGTCGCATTTGGTGAAATACTTGTCTCAAATGGTTTACATGTTCCTCAAAAGTTTTTGAATAACAAAGGATATAATCCAAACTAGAAAAAGCATTTCCTGAAGAAAATGCACTGTGAATGCTGCAAGCTGAAAGATTGCAGCTGAAATGCCAAGAAATGCTTCAAAGAGCTGAAACTTTATTTGCGGAATGAGCTTCAACAGCTGAACTGCTGAACAGCTGGACAGCAAACAGCTGAACAGCTGGATAGCTGAAAGGCTTGGCTTTATTTTAAAGCCTAAATGCTGTCTCTAGCTGAAATGCCAGGAAATGCTCCAAAGAGCTTAAATCTGGCTGAAAGAGTTTAAGCTGGTGAATGAATGCTCAATGGAAAATGTTTTAAGTATGGGATAAAGTGGGACTTGAACCTGCTCTGTCTGCTTCTTGTGCATTGATGGTCCCCTTTTCTACCACTGAGCCAACAGTAGTGTCGCACACGCAATGAGGTTTGCATGCATACATATTGGAGAGCTCTGCCAAGCTGAATGCTTGTAAATTGAAAACACCTGCGAGGTGCACTGCTTAGCTGCTGAGATGCATGCACTCTGTCAAATTTGCCTCGGCGCACCTGTCAAATAACTGCTTCTAAGTCAAAAACCGTAGCTCCTATCAAAATCATTTTTGAACTGTAAGCGTCACAAGGACCTGCTCTAAACAGTGGTGTAATTTTTATTTTCCTGGGCTCAAAAGTGTGGCCGTGGGAGCAGTTTAAAAAAGGTGCTCATTTCTGCTTTGGAGAAAATCAGCTCTCTGAAATTACTATGGAGGTTAATGAAGGAGTTGGAAGGTACTCCCTCTGTTTGAACACTTACAGTTTAAAAAGTGTACATTTCACAGGAAAATTTTTTAAGTTTGGAGTAAAGTGGGACTTGAACCTGCTCTGTCTGCTTCATGTGCATTCCTGGTCCCCTTTTCTACCACTGAGCCAACAGTAGTGTCACACAAGCAGTGAGGTTTGCAAGCATACATATTGGAGAGCTCTGCCAAGCTGAATGCTTGTAAATGCGCCAATTGAAAACACCTGCCAGGTGCACTGCTTAGCTGCTGAGATGCATGCACTCTGTCAAATTTGCCTCGGCGCACCTGTCAAATAACTGCTCTTAAGTCAAAAACCGTAGCTCCTATCAAAATCATTTTTGAACTGTGAGCGTCACAAGGACCTGCTCTAAACAGTGGTGTAATTTTTATTTTCCTGAGCTCAAAAGTGTGGCCGTGGGAGCAGTTTAATTGCTGATTTTCTCTCTGCTTTGGAGAAAATCAGCTCTCTGAAATTACTATGGAGGTTAATGAAGGAGTTGGAAGGTACTCCCTCTGTTTGAACGCCTACAGTTTAAAAAGTGTACATTTGACAGGGTTTAGAGACACATTGTTTGAAAGTACAGAAGCAGCTCTACAGGGCTTCAGGGACCGGGCCCCTCTGGCCTCAGCAGTCACAGAGAGATGGTACATGGCTCCTGGCATCCAGAGGATTGATATTTGGCGCTCTCCGTGGTATCAGCGCGGTTCTGTGGGCTGAGCATTTGGCGCTCTCCGTGGCACCAGCGCGGCACTGTGGGCTGGTACCATGGAGAGCGCAATTGGTGCTCTCCGTGGTACCAGCGCGGTTCTGTGGGCTGAGCATTTGGCGCTCTCCGTGGTACCAGCGCGGCTCTGTGGGCTGGTACCACGGAGAGCGGCAATTGCGCTGTCCGTGGTACCGGCGCGGTTCCGTGGGCTGAACATTTGGCGCTGTCCGTGGTACCGGAGCAGTTCTGTGGGCTGAGCATTTGGCGCTCTCCGTGGAACCAGCGCGGCTCTATGGGCTGAGCACTTGGCGCTCTCCGTGGTACCTCCACGGTACCAGCACGGTTCTGTGGGCTGAGCATTTGGCGCTGTCCGTGGTACCAGCGTGGTTCTGTGGGCTGAGCATTTGGCGCTGTCCGTGGTACCAGCTTCGCTCTGTGGGCTGAGCATTTGGCGCTGTCCGTGGTACCACCGCGGTTCTGTGGATTGAGCCTTTGGCACTCTCTGTGGTACCAGCGCGGCTCTGTGGGCTGAGCATTTGCCGCTCTCCGTGGTACCTCCGCGGTACCAGCGCGGTTCTGTGGGCTGAGCATTTGGCGCTGTCCGTGGTACCAGCGTGGTTCTGTGGGCTGAGCAAATGTCCAGCGTCTTTCTGGACTCTGCTGTCCTGCATTTGTTCCTTTCCTCCTGCAAATATTCCTAAAATGACTATGTTGGGAATATCTGCTCCCTTTGACATCATACAGAGTATAGAGTAAAAAAACTGTCTGAAACAGAGATTTTTTTTTTAGAGCAGACTGAAGCATGAGCTTTCACAAATTCTGATCTCATATTTGAACCTTTGACCATGTCTAATAGGAACATCCACTATTGGAAAAGTGTGTAGAATGTACAGTGAACTAACTTTGCTGTAAATACAACTGTTAACATCGACCTCCATCTGGATGGATCTAAAAAAAAATCATTTTTTTATTGATTAGTGAGAGGTGCTTTTGTTTGTCAGCACTAAGCCAGGCTGCCATGCTCATTTTTTTTTCTCCTGGCATGCCTAGGATGGAAAACACCAATAAACAAAAATGTCCACAGAATGACACGCAAACAAAAATGTGACTAAGAAACATAAAAACAAGATTGGGGAAAAGAAACTGGGCTGAAAAAAGAAAAGAAAAATAACAGCAAGGAGTTAAATAACAAAAATCAATCATTAAAAAATTACTAAAACAGGGCCAAACATTGGCGGTTCTAGGGGCGGGGCCACAGGGGCATTGGCCCCATCTGAAATGTGATTGGCCCCCTGAAGTGCCCCTGTCCTGTCACTCATCTGTCCTTTGTCCGAGAGCAAGGATCAAATTAGAGGTGGATGCAATTCCATGCCGAAACACCAGTAGCGCTAATGAGCCAAATAGGAATGTCCAGCGTGAATAAAGCTTACAGAAGAAAAAGGAGATTTGAACGATCTCACGGAGAAAGTTTTTTAACCGGCAACCGATGCCAGTCAACATTTGGAGTTTGTTGGTAATAATTCATGAATCCCTTTTTGCTCACAGCTGTCACATAGCATAAGTCTGACAAACATTAATTTAAGAGGCAAAGTTAGTTAAGAGTAATGTTAACTGAGGCCCTACTTGTGTTTGGACATGAATATTAGCATTTCACTAATTCATGTACTTCTTTGTAATTTGCATTTGTGTGTTAACATTAACTATAATGTTTGGCAGTGACAGAGAAGAATATAAAAAGAAAGGGTCAGTCTCTAGCTGAAATGCCAGGAAATGCTCCAAAGAGCTTAAATCTGGCTGAAAGAGTTTAAGCTGGTGAATAAATGCTCAATGGAAAATTTTTAAAGTTTGGAGTAAAGTGGGACTTGAACCTGCTCTGTCTGCTTCTTGTGCATTCATGGTCCCCTTTTCTACCACTGAGCCAACAGGAGTCTCATGCAAGCAGTGAGGTTTGCAAGCATACATATTGGAGAGCTCTGCCAAGCTGAATGCTTGTAAATGCGCCAATTGAAAACACCTGCCAGGTGCACTGCTTAGCTGCTGAGATGCATGCACTCTGTCAAATTTGCCTCGGAGCACCTGTCAAATAACTGCTTCTAAGTCAAAAACCCTAGCTCCTATCAAAATCATTTTTGAACTGTGAACGTCACAAGGACCTGCTCTAAACAGTGGTGTAATTTTTATTTTCCTGGGCTCAAAAGTGTGGCCGTGGGAGCAGTTTAATTGCTGATTTTCTCTCTGCTTTGGAGAATATCAGCTCTCTGAAATTACTATGGAGGTTAATGAAGGAGTTGGAAGGTACTCCCTCTGTTTGAACGCTTACAGTTTAAAAAGTGTACATTTGACAGGGTTTAGAGACACATTGTTTGAAAGTAGAGAAGCAGCTCTACATTTTGAGCGTAAAATGATGGCTGTAGCGCAAAGAGTGTGGAAACAGTGGCAGTTTAAAAAGAAATTTTCCACCTGAAAGTTTTGAAGTCTCCCTAATCAGGCTCCCACTCTAGCAAACGCAATACACAACCATTATAAACTCTGAAACGGCTGAAAAAACTCCTTAAACTTAAACGCTCACTGTGCTTAAACCGTAAAAGATTTTGAAACACCAAGTAAAAGCTGAATAGCTGAAAGGCTTGGCTTCATTTTAAAGCTTAAATGGTTTTTCTAGCTGAAAGTATGCTGAAGTTATTAGCTTTTAAAGCCTGAAAGGATTTGAAAAGGATTTGAAACTTCCCCATTCATTTTGAATGGCAAAAAATGAAGATTATAAAAAGTTCAATATCTTAAAAAGTATAAAGGTTACAAAAAAGAAAAGTAATAGCACAAATCTCCAGAACAGGCTGAACGTTTTGATACCAGAACGGTGTCTGTAGGCCAAACACTGCTTGAGTTTTTACCGACCGAAGGTTTTTGGAGTACAAGAACAATACTGTGAATGCTTTGCAGCATTCACAGTAATAAGGCACACAGCACTCATCTCTGATGCCATCTAACACTCCCTTTATGCACCTCTGAAAGGCAGCTGCAGCATTAGTCAATACAGTCTGCGCCTTTGTGTTGACTTCCGGGAGCTCAACCGTAAGACCATCCAAGACTGCCATCCACTACCAAGGATCCACGATCTGTTGGACAGCCTGGGGGGAAACTCATGGTTCTCCATCCTGGATCAATGGCGTGTGTACCATCAAGGTTTTGTGAGTGAGGAGTCACGACATTTAACAGCCTTTAGCACCCCGTGGGGACTCTACTTTACTCAATGAATCCCAAGACTGCTTTTGGAGGTAAAAAAATATTGTGCTTTGTGGAATTCTGGATTGGGATTCTTACTATTTTAGAGGCACCAGCCAGCACATCAACAAGAGCAGGGAACAACTTCAACCCATCTGGCAAGATACACTCTATATGTGGCTCAAGCAACATGACTCCACCTCCAGGAAAATCTCTAATTCGACATCTCACCTCGCAGACCCGACTGCTGTGGATGGTGAGTCCTTTCTTTCCCACTCTCACTGTTAAGCGTTCTGACTCTTCCTGGTGTGGCATTGTGTGAACAACAGAGACAAGAGTTCTAACACTATTCTTCTTAATTTTCAAAGCCTCTGACAACAGGTCCACTAAATTGGCCTTATCTGTTTGATCACTGTTCCCTGCGATAATCTCTTGGATTATGCTGAAACCTAGTAAAGGGCTGCTCACTCCTGTTTGGCTCACTAGCATCGGGACATGCAGAGCAACTGAGCCATGTTTGCTACTTGTGATTTCAAGAAGGACTGCTATCTATCCATCGAAAGGTACCTCTGTCCCATTAGCTGCAGTGACTTTGAGTGGGTGGTCATGCAGTAGGCTTTCCATTGGTTGAATTGGTACATTGGGCAAAACTTTCTGCACCCAAGACTTATCCACTATGCTTACCTGGGCCCCACTGTGCAATAACATCTGAAGTTTCACCCCATCCAAGTAGCAAGTTACCATGCACCTTCCACCAATCAGCTGGGCAACACGTTCCCTTCTGGACACCCAGTGTGGTTTGGTGGACTTGGGAGACGATGAGATTTTCTCTTTTGGGTGCAGTTTCTCTGTAATGGGGTACTCTGCATTCTCTGCGGTCACTGCCCCCCCAGTGACCTCACCTGGTTTCTTGACAGATTACCCTTCTGTAGGCAGCCAATAGCTCTGTGTCCCTCTTTTCCATAACAGAAACAATGTGAGCAAGTGTTATTTACTTGGGATATACACTGGCGACATTTCCTTTCCCTTTTTCCCTTTGGCTGGCTGTTTTCTGTTGCCACATTTGCTACAGGTGTGAGGGCTTTCTCTAAGCTCCTGGCCAAAGATGACACTTGTGCAGTCAGCTCCTGTATAGCAGTGCGGTTACCCTGCACCTTGGCTTGCATCTGACCTGCATTTTGTCCATCTTTATCCTTGCAGTTCATCGATGAGGTCACGAAATACCAGCAAACGAGACATCCCCTGATCCTCGAGATTCTTCAGTCGTTTTGCTGTGTTTTGGATGGATGTGTTCTTGAAGAAAAAAAATCCTCGCTGACAAAGTTTTAATGTTTTGGGGGTTAGGTCGAGGGTTAGGGTTAGACTATCGCTCATTTCCATGTCAGATTAGTGGAGTGGGCGCTGGGGTGCCCTCACTGTCACGTCAACTTGCTGCGGAGTTAGTCATACAGGCTGTGTGTGTAAGAGGAGGCAAGGGGGAGGGGGGCGAGGCGAGGTGATAGACTGATCCCAGGCCACACAACACAAACTGCTTTAAAATAAATTGTATTTCATTCCTAAAATTAACATAGACCCACCTTCATGTAATTAATTGGGTTAGCTATGTGAAAAATGTAAAAAAAAAAAAAAAAAAAAAGTCATAGGCTACGTGAATTTGTTTACGTCACGTGACTCTTGATTGACGGGTGAAGGTACTGTTGTCGAAAGGTAATATGGATCAAGGTAAAAGACCAAAGAAGCCATCAGGTGCACAGTTTAGAAAAAGAAGAGGAGAAACGGGCAAAGGATAAAGGTATGCAGATTTCTGTGAGTGACGTGATTGACATTAGGCTATTTATTAGCCTCTTGCTAATGTGTTGCTAATTAGTCACAGAGGGCGACAGTATTTGGTTTTTAGTTTTGCTGAATTAGAATTAGAATTGAGGCATCATGTCATGCAATTAATTTCACCCAGACAACTTAGTCTGGTTTGTGTTTGCAACACAAGTGCAAATTCACACATATGTCCTGACTGTGGATTTGTTTTTATTGCTATAGGCTATGCTAAATTGAATAACTTATAATATACATTGACATAGCATTTTGTAAGCTACATGTCATATATCTTTAAAAATACATTGTTGCGTGTTGTGCTTAGTTAATAGGATGTTAACAAATGTTAATAATGTGCATCATTTTAATAGGGTAACTGATGCATGTGTGATGTAAGTGTCATCTAACTTATAATATTATCTTAATTGTAAATTCAGGGGCACTTCTGAAATATTTTGGAGCTGGAGCAGCCAATGTCCAAAATGAGGAGTCAGACACTTCCACAGCAGCCACAGCCATGTCCTGGAGTCTGATGAGGGGCCATCTAGCTCTGCAGCCACACAGGCCCCTTCAGGGATGGTCCTGGAGCCATCTACCGTCTCAGCCTCAGGACTCCTCAGGTGTGTGTGTGTGTGTGTGTGTGTGTGTGTGTGTGTGTGTGTGTGTGTTTGCATAAATTTTTACTTTTGTAAACACTATAAATGCTGTAAATAACATGTACTAATGACAATACCATTTTCTCTTTATTAGAAATGCCTCAACCTGAAATCCCACCAAATCCTGTCCCTGAGGATGAGCTTCTGTCTCCTGACCCTGCTGATTGGCCTTCAGTTCTGACTGACACAATTCGGACACAGCTGGTTTGCAGAGGACCAAGTGAGGTACCTGCTGACTTTGTTTTCCCCAGGAATGAGTTGAATGGATGAAGTTGCGATCACCAGTATTTCAAGAAGACATTGGTTTATGGTGAAAAGATTCCCAGAAGCTGTTTAGTCTATTCAGAGAAAAACAACAGCCTTTTCTGCTTCTGCTGCAAAGTCTTTTCTAAGCGGACAATTAACTTAACAATCTCAGGCCTGACAGATTGGAAACATGCAAGTTCTTTGCTCACCTCTCACGACAACAGTCCAGAACAGCTCAACTCCATGAAAATATGGAAAGAACTGGCAGTCAGGATTAAAAAGGGGGAAACAATTGACAACCAGGAGATGGCACTTCTAGAGGCTGAGAAGATGAGACGGAGAGCAGTGTTGACCCGTTTGATTGTGATTGTGCAGTCTCTGGCGGTGAGAAATCTGGCACTGAGGGGGAGTACAGAAACATTGTACATGCCATCTAGTTCCTCAAAGAGGTTGAACTGATGGCACAGTTTGACCCAGTGATGAAAGAGCACCTTAACCAGGTCCAAAAAGGTATCTCTGGGCACACCACCTACCTCAGTCACAGCATACAGAATGAACTGGGTAATTTGATGAGCAGCAAGATCATTTTTGAGATGGTGAGAGACATAAAGCAGGCAAAATATTTCTCAATAATTCTTGATTGCACACCAGACATCAGCCATACCAAACAGCTGTCAGTTGTAATCCGTGTGGTGTCACTGACCGAGGAGAAGCCCTGCATAAACGAGCATTTCATGGGGTTTTTGGAGGCAGAAGAACCCACAGGTCTGCATTTGGCATCTCTGATTCTCAAGCGACTAAAGGAGCTCAAAAAGTTCCTTTTGAGGACTGCAGAGGACAGGCTTACGACAACGGAGCAAACACGAAGGGGAAAAACAAGGGTGTTCAAGCCAGGCTTCAACAAATTAACCCAAGACCTCTTTGTGTGCCATGTGGACCTCATACCCTCAATTTGGTTGTGGCCGATGCTTATAAGGCTTCCACTGATGCCATGAATTATTTTGGCATCTTACACAAGCTTTTCACCTTGTTTTCAGCCTCCACTCAGAGATGGCCATGCTTAAAAAACATGTGGGCATCACTTTGAAGATGTGGACTGACACAAGGTGGGAAAGTAAAGAGAAGAGTGTTGAGCCCCTTAGATATCAGGCAGTTGCTGTGAGAGAGGCACTGATTGAGGTGAGAGATCACACTAAAGACCCCACCGTTAAGGTTGAGGCCCAATCCCTGTCAGAGGAGGTGGGATCCTACCGCTTCAGCATCTGTACAGTGGTGTGGTACGACATCTTGAGCCAGACACACCATGTGAGCAAGCTGATGCAGTCTCCCAGCATGCAAGTTGATGTTGCCGTCAGTCTTCGCAATAGGATTGAGAAAGATCAATCCTATTGATCTCTCAAGATCAGCACAGATGTCAGCCAAGGACATCTGTGAAGAAATGAATGTTGAGGCTGTTCTGAAACAGAAGAGACTGAGCATCACTTCTCCTATGAGGCATTTGATGAGCCTTTAAGTGATGCTCTGAAGAAGTTGGAGGTCACATTTTTCAATGTTGTTGTTGATGCTGCAGCTTCAGCTGTTCAGGAAAGATTTTCCACACTGCAGAATGTGAGAGAAAAGTTTGGAGTGCTCTCTAACTTCAGAAACCTCCCCGACAACGAGCTGCAAAAAGACCCTGCAAACTACACTGCACTTTAAGGGACACTCAGACGTGGATGGCAGAGAGCTTGTGGAGGAGCTGAAGAATTTCCCTGACCTTCCATCAAAGTCCATGACTCTACTGGAGCTGCTGACTTTCATCCACGAGAAAGAGCTCACAGAAATCTACCCCAATCTGTGGACTGCACTCAGAATTGGTTTGACCCTTCCAGTGACAGTAGCTGAAGTAGAGAGGAGTTTTTCCAAGCTGAAGCTTATTAAAACATACTTGAGGTCCACTATGTCACAGGAGTGTCTCTCTGGACTTGCCATCATCAGCATCAATCATACAGTTGCACAACAGATTTCATATGATGATGATGTAATTGATGATTTTGATTCAAGGGGTGGTTCACCCAGGGCGTAAATCTATCCAGAACCGCCTCTGCCCCAAAGGAAATAAAAAAGGGAGTGTTAATGATTGTCATGTGACCATCATTCTTGAATTAATTTAACCAAAAATGTTATGCATACATGAAAAGTTGTCACAAGTTAAGTCCAACTATTGTGTTGCTGTAGTGTACATACAATGAAGCAATATTTTATTATCATGTGAATTCAGATCAACTGTAGTTCTCCAACAACGTTGGCTCCATCATGTGGTGTCCATACTGTGTTGATTCAAAGCATTTCAGTCCATTTTATTGTCCATTTGTATGAACCCTTCATCTCAGCGGGTTCCTAAACACCTTTTCTGAAAGAAACAAGAAACACTGAACAGTATCTTTTGTAAAAACAACAAATAACATTGAAAACATCAAATGCTAATTTTTTTTTTTTTTTTTTTTTAGGTAAATGTGAAATTCGTATTTCCCATTTTTGCATTTCCAGTTTATCTTACTTTTCTCATTTCCCCCCTTGGAAACATCACATTATTATAATAAGCATCAGTAAAGAAATAAGGAAATTGATAATATGAGAGTAAATATTTAAGAGTATAATAAGGTTAAATATTAAGAGTACAATAAAAAGATCAAAATGGATATCTGTCCACCACTCCTCCTATCACCACATCTTCCTCCTCATGTATACCAGTTGTTTGCATTAATGGCATCTGAGTTCGATCACTCGGCATAACTATTCCAACCCATCTCAATATCATTGCTTTTGCAAAAGTCAACAGCACCGTGCAAAAACAAAACATCACACATAATGATAGAATGACTGCAATCATTCCAATATTGCTCCCATTGGCCCTAATTTATCGTTCAACCAAGCATTAGCTGACCATCCAGCTCCTTCTGATGGACCAAATGCATCCCTAATATGTCTCAATGCATCAATAACACTAATGATATTGTCTGAACTATCTGGTATTAATGTATAACAAGCATTTCCTGTTAAATTCAGAGTTTTATTTGCGAAACCCTGTAAAGTAAATGTAATGTTATCAATATGATCTGCCAAAAACACAACACCATACCATGGAAAAATTCCTATACCCCACTTTTCTCTCAAATTTATTCTCCAATGGTAAGATTACAAATTGTGAAATTGAGCAAGTTCTCTTTTTCTTCTATTTCCTGAAATTACATTGGATTGGTTCTTATTGGGTGCTTCAGGCCTATGTGCTGACAAATTTTAACAACACGGTTTTTTAGTACACCATTCATTCTTTCACAAATTCCTTGACTTTGCGAGTGATAAACAGTACCAAGGCGCTGTTTAATCCCCGTTTTTTTCAAAATCAGTTTCATTGTCTTATCAACAAACTCCTTCCCGTTATCTGAAGCAATTCGATCTGGAAATCCCCATCTGCTAATCACTTCTCTACACAGAAAGTTAGCAACAGTTTGAGCAATTTTTCACTTTGTTGGGCAGGCCTCAGGCCACCTTGAAAATCTGTCAACCACTACGAGCATGTATCTCTTACCTTCAACTGGTTTTATCATGTCAACAAAGTCCACAACTAGTTCACGCATTGGACCCCTCGGAGTCGGAATGTGACCAGGAAGAACCGTCACCCCTCTTCGAACGTTATTTTCAGACAGATCACACATCTGCCTATAACATAGTCAGTCTGTTCAAGCAAACACGGTGCCCAAAAACCATACTCTTTAGTGATCTTTCTCTTGACTTCTCCTCTCGCCACATGAGCTAACCCATGCGCTTCTTGAATCATCAGACCTAAAAGGTCCGGGGGAGCTACTATGAGTCCTTCATGTCCCATAGAGTCTTAGGTGGCAGCTCGATCAAGCCATAGCTGTTTATCAAGGTCGGGAACAGCTTCTTGCATTAAAATCAAATCCCTAAGTGTGATTTTGTCTTCTAAGTCTACTTCATGAGTGACCAGAAAAACTTCACCCACTTTATTAGCTCAAGTCACTGCTTTTGAAGCTTCATCAGCTGCTTTATTACCTTGTGTGACCCTTGACATGTCCGCTTTATGTGCTGCACACTTAGCTATCGCTATTTCTTTAGGGTTCATCATGGCCTGCAACAATTTCATTATTTGTTCATGGTGACGTATTGGCGAACCATCTGTCTTTCTAAAACCTCGGCTTTTCCATACTGCTTCAAACAAGTGGCACACATTAAGTGCATAAGCGGAGTCAGTATAAATTGTTACTCGCTTACCTTCTGCAAGCAAACATGCTTCTGTCAGTGCCACAAGTTCAGCAAGTTGTGCTGATGCTGGCTGAGGTATGACTTCAGCCAAAATCTGTTCCTTGTGCTTTTACTACTGCGAAGCCAGCACTCAATTTATCACCCACACGATAACAGGACCCATAGGTCCAAAACTCCAGATCTGCCTCATGCAATGGGAGGGCTTGCAGATCTGACCTAAGCCTAGAGTATTTCTCAGATTCTCGCATGCAATAATGTCATTCACCGTCTTCTGATGTTGGCAAGCTCTCAGCTGGATTCATCGTGACGCACCTCATCAAAGTGACATCTTCTTGCTCCAGCAGTCTGTGAGTTGTGTCTGGTTGAGCTTTCTGAGTGTCTCTTGATCTTGTTCTTTTTGGTCACGCTCCTTTTTGCTATACAATTCCACTTGGTGGGTGATGTGGTCCGTGTATACTCCTTTCTCCATGCTTCCAAGGCCAACTACTTCCGCCAATTTGCTTCTTACTGGCAAAGGTAGTCCCTTCTGTATCTTGGCTCTCAAAATTGATTGTTCCATCTGATTCAAATCAGGATCATTTCCAGTAACATTCCTCCAAACTTGAAGGGCTCTCGACACATATGCTCTCAGGTTTTCTTCCTGTCCCAATGGTTCAATAAAGATATTGTCTGGGTGGACGTTCATAGGAAATGTGTCTCTCAGAGCTCTCCACATCCACCCTCTATTTGCAGCGAAGAGGTATGCATCATTTGCTGCAGTCGTCACATATTCATTGAGTCCGGCTTTCTGCAGAATCTCCTCCATTGCTGGTATCCCAAGGAGACTTGCCAAAAGTCTCTTCATATCTCCCATAGCTGGTTATGTTCCCACATTATCTCTTCCAGCTTTGAGATCCACGGATGAGCACCATCTTGAAGGGTAGGGAGCTTCTCAAGTATATCTGACATGTCCGTATTCTGCCAGGGCTTGTACTCCATTGCCTGTCCCCTTATAATTACCGGACACATCTTTTCAGGCGTATTTCTCTTCTTTAGACATAATGTCATTGCTGATTTCTGAAGTTCTTCTTTTAGGAGCTCCTTCTTCTGTACCTTCAGCTCCTTTAATTGGTTTTCCAGAGCAGTATGACCTTCTGAGGTAGTAGCTTTGTCTAAGTCGGACAAACACTCATCGATACTTCTTTCAATCGCTCTTAAAATTCTTTGTCTGTCTTCTTCAATCCTTGTGCTGGATGCAAATGGAAGGAATCTTCTTGAAGAAGAACCTTTGCTTTCCCATTCTTCATCACTATTTCCATCCACACTCTCTTCAGAACTGTCGTCTTCTGAGTCTTCTTTCTTCTTCATCTTTCCTCCTTTCTTTTCTGCTTTCATTAATATCCGCCTGATTTGAGGATCATATCCACCCACAGTTCTTCCCAGGTCGCTTCCCTCATCACCTTGTTCCTCCATCCTTCTGTTCCTAATCTTCAAGGTTGATGTCTTCTTTTTACTTTTAGAGCTTGGAATCAATTTTATAGTGGTCTCAGCTTGTCCCACTTCAATTACTCGATCATTGTCATCCTTAATGTGGTAGTTGCCATCTTGATTGAGTACTGGTAATTGTGGGTAGGCATCTTCAAACTCCACTTTCTGTTCGTATGGAGGTGGGTTTTGTACTGGAGTTAAATGGGAAAACGGTAGATTAATTTTTTCCATCAATGTCTCCGTTCGTTTTGTATTGTTCTCAATTTATTTCAAGCTTTTTTCTCTCTCTTCTTGTGTAGCTTGTATCAACTTCTGTCCTTCGATGTCAAACAGCTGTGAGATGCAAAGTTCCACTTGTCTCTTCTCTTTTCGTCGTTGTCCTGCTTTTCCCTTCTTTTGATTTACTTTGTAGGTGGGCACAAGCACCTGCATGGTTTTGATCACTTCTGGGTTAAGGGTTCCTACCTTTGGCCAAGGTTTTTCCAAATCTGGCCATCGCTCATGCCATTTGTTTGACATTTTTACGATAAGTGGTTTAATCAAAGGATTGCTTTGCTGAACCACTTCAATTGGAGTGATTGTTTTCATAGTTTTAGTGTCTAGACATTTTAGTGGTTATGTTTATTCCCTTATTTAAATTTAAAATCAAAGGTTTTCTTGAATCTCTAACTTACCCCCCCCCCCCCCCTTTTTTTCCCCCAATCTATTTGTTTATTTACAATTAATATTACATATTTTGTTTAACCCTATGGGGTCCCAGGTATATTTGGCCGTTTGTGATTACTTTTGTTTTTACCGTTATAGTTAACCTTAGAAACTGTTTACCTTGCCTTGGTTGGTATCATTTTTTTCAGTACCAACTCATGTATGTGACTGTGTATTTCATTTTAACATACTTTATTAACACATTAGGCTTAAAAATCACATAAAAACATAAAATCAGAGAAAAAAATTTTTTCCTTACTGTAAAAACCACAAACATGCTTAACGAATTATTTTTACAATTAAAATGTAAATATAAGTTGTAAATTTTCAAAACATATGTAAAAATATAGTAAATAATAAAGTTTTATACAACTATTCACATTAAAATGCAGGAAAGGCCTGAGACGTTTTTCAGTACAACTATTTGCAGAGCAGTCAGGACTCACATTAAGATGCAACACAAATTATTTATGCCACCTCAAAAAACAGTTTCTGTCCTCAACAAGACTGAGGGGACCATCACAGACAAAACTTGCCATCATTATTGTCTCTTTTACTACTTTTTCATGTGTTCCCGAGCAGCCAAATGTAACCTAATGCATCATGTTACCATATAATTTTCTGATTGATTGATATGGTGCATTTTTCCACCATTAGGAAGGGGTTGTCGGGATTTAGTTTTTCTTTTATTAGGAAGCACTTCCTGTTAATGAAACACATGACTTAGACAATCAGAAATGGGGCCCACTAATTGTCAGACATAGTATTAATTAATGCTGTTCTACCGTTACTGCTAAGCTTTGCACTTCTCTTTTCACTATATTCATCTCTTCTCTTAAAAATTTAGAATGAGGGATTGCCCTAAGAAACACAAACACCATAAACCCCACACACACAGGGTCTTTGCAGTGTGATAGAGACAGCACTGGTAGTAGCTCAAACGGAAAAAATCAGCACCCAATAAGGGAAGGAGTCACTCACCCCTTGCCGGCCGGCATCTGGGTGCAGAGCTGGACCGTTGAGACTTCAGGCACTGTTGCAGTATCACAAGTTGTCTCGGTTCATGACGCCAGAATCTGCTGTGTCTTGGATGGATGTGTTCTTGAAGAAAAAATCCTCGCTGACAAAGTTTTAATGCATATATACAAAGTTTATTGCAAAAAACAGTGTCAAAACAGGCGCTTTTTCCTTAGCTACCTGGGAGAGGATGTCCAATCTTCCTAACTCAGCTGGACAAAGAGATCACAAAGGTTATATAGTGTTGGCGAAACCCCCACATACTAACTTTCCATATATGGCTATGAAACAGCTTCAACACATAACCTGTATCTGGACATATAGTCTATTCCTTATATGGAAGGCCAGAGAGCCTATGAGGGGCCCTTTGTGCATTCCTTTGTGCTGATGTCAAATACCCTTTGCATGACCCCTTTAAGGAAGAGGCCATACATGCATATACAGATGCAGCCACCGAAAATGGCCGGCCGATCCGTGACGCGACCTTGGCCGGTCCGTGGCCGATTCGTGGACGAACCTTGGCCTAAACGTGATCCCCCGCTAATGATGTAGGCATTCCGGCCACTGGTGGGAACGCCCCTAAGCAGCATTTGGGGAAAATGGTGGTAATGTCTTGTTTATCCACCAGGAGGAGCAGTAATAGTGGAAGCGCATTCATTTACAGCCTGCTGTATACTGTACCAAGGATCCTCAGATCCAGGCCTCAAGAGCCGGGATCCTGCAGGTTTTGATGTGTCTGTGCTTCAACACACCTGAGTAAAATATAGAAGTCATTATCAGGACTCAGGAGAACTTGACTGCATATTGAGGCCATTTGATTCAGGTGTGTTGGATCAGGGATCAGGCTGTATACAGTATTTATGCATTTCCTGAAATAAAAACAAGGCTACTGTGAATGCTTTCTGCTGGAGCTGAAATGCTCCAAAAAACAAAACAAAACAAAAAAAGCCCTGAATGAATTTCTTCTCCCAGGCTGGAAATTGGACCGCTGCTCTTCGCATTCCCAAACCAGCGCTTAATTTGCTGAGATAAACCTGCGGAAACGATAGAAAGTGAAGTGATCGAAAAACGCACGGAAGAACATACAGGTGTACTGTAATGAAATAGAATAAAGATGACAGCAACAATTAAGCATTCACAGTATTGTTGCTGTCGTCTTTATTCTATAAAAATAATAATATTAAGATTACACAGAGTGTGCAACAGTACAGCGTGAGTCTGTACTGTACTAATCTGTATTACTTGGGCTTCGTACTATGGCTCAGGTGAACAGAACCAGGGCACGAAGAGTCACACACTGTCTTCTCCAGGTCAGTCTTTTTCATAATCAAAGCTTATCGGTTTGGTTACAAAAACAATGTGCAAGAGCCAGCAATTCAACGCTGAGATCGTTTATTTTTTCTTCGTCAGTAGCTGACCATCATTACCAATCATATTGTCCACGATCGACCCAAAAGATTAGATGCTGGGACGTGAAACTTTTCAGACATATAACTGCAAAGATGTTAACACCAGATATATGACTGTATTTTTTTTACGTCATACGGATAGAAATTTAACGGAAAGGATTATGACATTTTTATATATATGTGTGTGTATATATATATATATGTGTGTGTGTGTATATATATGTGTGTGTGTATATATATGTGTGTGTATATATATATATGTGTATATATATGTGTGTATATATATATATATATATATATATATAATGTATATGTATGTATGTATATCCCCTTAACGCCTGAATTTATGTAGCTGTATATGAAAAAATGTTACATGTGTGTTTTTGCCTTTAAGTAGATAGTAAATATTGTTGAGATTATTAATTTCACTTTTGCACAAAAAATAAATAGAAATTTTGGTATGTTGCAAATTTGCTACAGCAGGCATAATGGTCCATACTAAGATAACAATAACAGAGTAATATAACAGTGAAAAAACAATGTTTTATTTATTCACCCAACAGCAGGCATTCAATAATAAATATTACCACCAACACCAATTATTGTCACCAACACAATACACACAAATATTACAGGAAACATTGCATTAATTTGAATTCTAGATTCATTTGAATTGTAAATTAAGTTTTGAAAGGTACAGTATGTTGCTGAACCTAAAAGAATGATTGGGAATGCACAGAAAAACTTCACAAACAATGCAACAATAACAATGTTGACTCAAAACAAAGTTACTCAACTTTTTAACTTTATGGAACAAGGGCTGACACCCATACACCCACACACACCCACACCACCTCCACCCACCTACAGGCACAACAATGTAAACAAACTATGTAACATAATGTCTTTCTGTCTTTCTTATTCGTGGAATGCACAGAAGCAGTTTTTAGTCTTAGGCACAGGTGAACGTCACATTTTGTGCACTCAATGCTTGTGTGGCCCATGCACTTTGGAAATTTGCAGCGTTGCCGCACACTGTCAATTTGCGGCCAGTGACCCACTCCATCAGCACGGACATCTTGTGTGGGAATAGCCTTAGTTGGTCCCCTGTGCTGCTTCTTCTGGAACTCTCGCTCCATGTCCGATGAAGGCCGCCCCCTCTTTTTGGCCTCTTCTTGGCAGTCTGATTGAGTCATTGTCTGGGAGAGCACCTTGCCACATGGGCACATTTTTTGCAGAGCTCTGAGTCTGTTTCACAGTCTTCCACGCCACTTTTTCTTTGTTTGGTCTCTTTTACTTCTGTCTTGCTGCTTGGCCACTGGTGGTGACAACCTCCTCCTCACTGCTGCTCTCATCACCATCTGCAGGGATCAAAATTAGAAATGTGAAAATGTATGAAACGAAATTCAACATTTTCAATCTAAAATCTACCAGCCAACATCAAAATTTATCAACATTTGTCTGGTGCTGGTGCTAATCCTGGTTCACCTGGCTTAGGAACATTTTCTTCTGCTCATGTCACTCTCACTGCTGCTCTCATCATAACCTGGCTTGGGTAAATATTCCTCATGGCTGCCTGCACTGTCACAGAGACAACTATCATCACTGTCATCTGGGGGGGGTCTGACGTGAAGCTGCGCACGTACGCGCTTCCCGTAAAACATGGAAGTATTCATTGAGTTCTAGATAAAAAAAATAAAAAAAATAGCAAGTCTAAACCAGATCTAGACTGGATCTGGACCAGTTGTGGACCTGATCTAAACCTGGTCTAAATCTGGTCTATACCGGGTCGAAACCTGGTCGAAACAAGGTCTAAACACTAAACCAGGTCTAACCCGAAAAGCGTTTCTCTATATAGCGCTAGTTACCCTTATGGCCTACTGTCGCATATATGCTACAAAGTGAAATATTATAATAACTTCAAAAACACTTGTCACAAATATTTCACATCATTATGTCGAGTGTATAAGACCACAATAAACAGGTGAGTATTTTTATCTTAGCACAACTTACCTTATGTACACCCCAGGATCAAATTTTCCAGCCTCATACCAATAGGTAGGAGTAACAGAGTAATCCTCGCACGTAAACACGAAATAAATCCGCCACTTTGCGATCCCAGTAAAAACAAGTGCTTGTCAAAGGTTCCTAGGTCTGTAGCGAATATGCACTAAAAGGCATTGGGGGAATGCAGGCCCCATCTTGGCTGGTTGATTGAATCAAACGGTTTGTCGCATATTTGCAACAACAGGCGTTAAGGGGATATATATATATATATATATATATATATACATATATATATATATATATATATATATATATATATATATATATATATATATATATATATATATATATATATATATATATATATATATATGTATATGTATATATATGTATATGTATATGTATATGTTATATATGTATATGTATCTAGCTACTGTATATATCTCGTCTACTATATCTATGTAGATGGTATCAATATGTATCTTCCGATATCGGTCTCTGTCTCTCTCTGGTCTCTGTCTCTCTGCTCGTATGTCTCATCTCTGTCTCTCTCCTGGTTCTGTCGTCTGCTGGTGCTCTCTCTGTCATACTGTCTCCTATCTCTCTGTCTCTCGTCTCTCCTGTCTCTGTGCGTATCTCTGCTGTGTCTCTCTGCTCTGTACTCTCTGTCTATCTACGCTCTCTCTACTCATCTCTTCGCCATCGCTCTCTCTCTCTCTCTCTCTCTCTCTCTTGTTCGCTCCCCCCCGTACCTGGTTCCCTCTGTGCCAGCTCCTCTCTAAAACCTCGCCGTTTCCTCGGGTCGCGGCCACACCTTCCGCCGGGTCTTACCCTCTTCTGATAGTTGTGACACTACTTAAGCTGTGGCGGGGGCTGCTCGTCTGGCTCTAACTGCTAATATTCCTATCGTCTGCCCCGCTACCTCTGTGTTCTGATGCTATCGTTCAGGAAGGCTCACACAGTCGAACCAAAACACAGCCCAGATAGTTCTAGCAGCCAGCCCCTTTGATCAGTGCACTTGTTACCGACCAGAATCTTTTATTGGCTCGGCGGTGAGCCCAAGGGACATAAATCAAGTTGAAGTGGATATCATACGACTAGTGTGTCCAAATAGAACCAGATGTTATAGCTTAACTTGCCTAACTTTTACTGTTGCATGGACTATATAAATATACCGTTAAAAAGGAAATAATTCTCAACGAATTATACTGACTTTTTAGAGTCAAATTTTATTATGCAGGTTTCTCAGCTCAAGCAGGTTGCATCTAGCTCAAAATCAATTCTCAATCAATTCTGGTATGTCAACAATCAACTTAAAATCTTAACTTTAAAATATAGAATAAATCAAAAACTTAATTCTGATCAAAATGATTACTTATGAGCTGAGTTGATGAAGAAGGGGCTTGAAAATGTCCAATTCTGTCCATAAATCCTTTTGGAAGAGACTGCATTCAAGTGAGTCACTCGGCCGAAGCGACCACACCCAAAGTCCAGTCCTTTACTGCCTCAGTGGAATTGGGGGTAAAAAGGAGAAGTCCAAGAAAGAGAGATGTTAAATTCCTTCAGTTGGCTGTCCTCTTTTATAATCCTTACTGTTATTCGGATATTCCCTTATATCCAACAGCTTAGGTTCTTACAATCCTCATCTGACATGGCAGGGAGATTTCTCACAAAGACGGTTGAAATCAATTGTGTGTCCACTTCTGGATTGGCTGGGTCCAATCAGTAGACTCGTCCTGGTGTTGGGATGGGTTCCCTAGAATCAATTCTAAGACACAGCCTATTTTCTAAACATCATCATGACAGTTATCACTCTACTGTTTGATTACCAATTATGGTATTTGACTTAGCCATTACTTCATTTCTTGTAATACATGGCCTGTTTAGTACTTTTCCAGTTAAGACTATTTTTAACTTGTTATTTCCTTTCTGCTCCCCCTGACTCCTAGGCAACAGGTTTCAGTTCCTCATTCACCCTGCTCAGTGATTCTCCAAGATTGCACAATTTCCTTACATGCTGTGCTCAAATCACTTCTGTGTTACACACACACACTCTTCTCCACTTTGATTATAATCATACAGATCACTTGTTACATCTCATTAATCAACCTTATCATTCTTCAAAATTATCAAAATTATGATTGTCCACATAGTACCAGGCTTAGGCTTAGGCCATCGAATAACCAAGATCTCAACTTCAACCCACTTCATTCGACAATATATATATATATATATATATATATATATATATATATATATATATATATATATATATATATATATATATATATATATATATATATATATATATATATATATATATATATGTATGTATATATATATGTATGTATATATACGTATATGTATATGTATATATACACATATATGTGTATGTATGTATATATATATATATATATTACATACAGTCAGGAAAAAAGCTGGTCATGAATAAACTAAATTTCTGTGGGTGATTTGATAGATGATTTGGGGGGGGGGGGGGGGGGGGGGGTTAGCACTGTTGCTTGTGTGTGGGGTTTCCAGCAGCTCTTTCTAATCTGTTTAGTGCTGTTGGTGTCAGAGCCAAACTCTGCGTTCACCTCGAGCATCTCTGTGTTTATATAGTGTTCAGCTCTGCCATGTTAATTTACTTTTTTATTACCAATGAAGGTATAATCAACACTAATACTTGCAAAAGAAATTGCTATTGATTTTATAATTATTCCTCTGGATTCTTAGGAGTTTTAATTCTCATGAGTTTAACAGTAAATTTGTGTGTTTTCTCATGTTGAGTTTTAAAGCTTGTTAGAATACAGTAGGTGGACTGGAGTGTTTTAAGTACAGTTTTAGATGTTAGCTTGTTCTTGTCTCAACACTCTTGTTTACTATTATGTCTGTTTAAAGGGGCAGAGTAACAACTGTGCAGTTCAGTTTACTCAGGGTTATCTCAGGTGACTAAATCACAGGTTTATCTAATCCCACCACTGGAATGAAATTGCAGCCCTTTGGCTTTCAGTTAAGCGTACAGACATTTAGTTCATCGATAACTGGTAGACTAACATATTTTGTATGACTCTGTCAGGTGCAAACTCAAAATAGGATATTTATTATAGGATTTTGAAAACCTTTAGCATAATACGGTCAGGTTCAGAAGTAATTGGACAGTGATGCAAGTTTCACAATTTCTAATTTCTATGATGCCACAATAGATCTGAAATAAACCACTGAAGATGTAACTGAAGTCGGTGCTCTCAGCTTTTACAGCTGTCTGTTAAACTAAGATTTGAAATTATATTTGTGTCAGAACATTAGCTGCATATCATCCACATAACACTGAAAATTGTGAAAATTATCAGTGTAAGACTTACCATTTATCTAACCCAACAGAAGCATATAGATAGAGAATAAAACTGGACCCAAAAGTGATCCTTGGGGAACACCGCTCGGAAGAAAGGCTGAGTAGGATTCTCTTATTACAACAGAAAAAGCAGATCATTAATATAACATGCATCATTCTGCTGCACTTTTCTCGATAGCGCGGTGAGGATTAGACAAGAAAGTGGGGAGAGAGTGGGGTGGGGGTGGGGGAGGACATAAAGGGCCTCGGGTTAAAGTTCAACCTTTGGCCGCTGCATTTAGCCTCGCAGCGCCTGCTCAACCTGTGAGCTAAATCAACGCCCAATATTTGGTGAAGTCTAATGTGATCTTTTTAATGTCGAGACTGATGAGTGCTTTGTGGTGAACCCTCTATATTTGCTTTGTGATATCGAGATTCGTGATTCCTCAGATAACGGTAGACTGTACCTACCGCCTAAAGAGTGCTCTGCACTTAGCTGGTTGTTGTTGTCTTCTGTAGAAGTATTTTTTTACGTTGCTGAGTACACCTTCATTTTTTCAGAATGTGCCATATGATGGATTTGTTTGGATTTTGCAGTCAAAGGGTGGCCTGATTAACTTGCAGTGAGGTCTCATTAGCCACGTGTTATGGGTTGACAAGTACAGCAGCTACATATATTCCATATTCTAACCTTTCCTTGCTTAACCAGTTAATAATAATAAAATGGCACCAAAGTGTCCATGAAATAGCTTTTAGGTTACTTGTCCAATTATATTTCAGACCATGAAAATGGAGGACTGTGTATAGAAGTGTTGCATCCTTTATTTCAGATGTATTATTGTGGCATACAGAGCCAAAATGATTCTGTGTACTCGGTATGTGATATTAACTGCATCTTCACGACTAAAATCAGCTGTAACACTAACACCATATATTATTCCTGCAGCTTTGTCATGGCGTCCACTTTGCATGCCTTGTCTCTGTGCTGTACGTGGCTTTACTCTTACTGTGCTCGAGAACTACTGAGTTCAGTAAAACAACTATTGCTTTAAGCTTCTAACACTTTAAAAAAAAATCAAACTTGACTATAAACTTGATTTGGATGCAGATATATATGTAATTAAAAGCAAAACACCTGCAGATGTAAATCACCTGTTCTGAGTTTTTAAACCTGAGCATCAAATATCTGCACTTCTTTTGTTCACATAGGCTTTCTTCATGTACTCTGTGTGGGCGCGAGTGTGTGTGTGTGTGTGTGTGTGCAAGATTGTCTTTGCATCATATTTGTTTACACATATCTGAGCACGTGGAAAGCCTTGTTGTGTTGTAACGTTGTCTGTTTTTTCTCCCCCCTCAACGCTTGTAGAGATTTTACGTTGCCACGTCTCGGCAGCTAAAGCGTCTGGAGTCGGTCAGCCGCTCTCCCATATACTCCCATTTCTCTGAGACCGTCACTGGCTGTAGTGTAATCCGAGCATATGGCAGGCACTCTGCCTTTGTTCTGATGAGTGATACAAAAGTGGATGAGAACCAAAAGAGTTACTACCCTGGTATAGTATCCAACAGGTAAGTGTCCTGTTCGAGCAGAAAAGCAGCTCTGTGTCTGTACACGCCACCAGTCTGTACACGGCCACTGGTGGCGTGGATGAGACGTTTAAATGTTTCTCTGTATGCCTCATTAATCTGTATGCCTCATGTTTGCTAATATTTTGCATTTATAATCATGGGAATGTCATACAATGAAACTCTTGTAGTCATGAAGGCATAGTATTATCATGCAGAAAGAAAGTTAGCTCACGTAGATTTTCTGTTCAGCTCTGTAATTTACATTTAAAAAAAACACAATTAAAATAATTGATGGATTAAAATTCAGAATTTTTTATTTTTTAAGATGAGAAAGTCGGTGCCACTCATGTGTAGGCTTAGCTTAGCATGGGCAACAGCTAGCATGTTAGCTAACAACAATTAGTTTGAGTCGTTTGTTGCTCATATTGACATTTTTTCATGTTTAGATAAAGTTTAGTAAGTTGTTTGCACCTGTTTACAGCATTTATGATATGCTACGTCCAGTTTGCTTGGCTTATCTAATGATAACATTTCAATACAGAGGGATTCACTTAACCATTGAATGCACTTTGTGCGTACACATAAATAAATACACTGTACTTAGTATAGAGTTGCTCCACAATAGAGAGCATAAAACACTGGCTCTATCAGTGGCTCTGCACTCTTTTAATCCCAGTAATTAATATCTGCAGCCAAAAGAAAAAGTCATTGTTGTAACATGAGTGCTAAATTATCCTATTTGTACTCTTGTACAAGTTGCTCAGGTGACCTTAATGTCACCTGTGACCCTGCTGTCTTGCAGGTGGCTCGGAGTGCGAATTGAGTTCATTGGAAACTGCATCGTGTTGTTTGCGGCTCTGTTTGCGGTGATGGGAAAGGACAGTCTGAGCCCCGGCCTTGTGGGTCTGTCGGTGTCCTACGCTCTGCAGGTACTGCTACAGTCTAGTTACAGCAATAAGATCTAGATATTTAAGTAATGATACTTTATAGTGTTTATATGTATGTATGTCTTTTAATGCTATGGATCAAACTATCATTTTATCCTCTTTTAGCCCATTGTTTTGGTTTTGAAAGCGCTGATAAATGTAACTGCAAAATATAGTAAAATAAAAATACAGCAACTATTGCACCAAAATGTGGAAATATGCCTGTTATCCATTTGTCACTTTGAACCTTATCAAAACTCATCTTTTTTGTTTTGCAAAGGATCTTAAAAATTGTTCTATACGAGCTGTTTCAGCCACTCTTACTTGGTAATTTATTTCTGGCATTTATCCTTTACTCCTAAATATTCTAACACCTCTTCTGACCTTACAATCATCACTGTTCATCTATGATATTATTTTTTATAGCAGTTTCAACTCTCTGTCCATTACCTTTAACTGTTTTAACCACTAATCCATCACTGTAGCTCTGTCAGCCATTTATTTCTTCCCATTAGCTGCTTTAAACATTTAGTTAAAGCTTTTTGCTTTTAATGTACAATTCCCAACATCTGGGCTGCTGTGTAAACTGCTGTGAATAAAAGCAGGGATTTGTAGATGTCATAAACTAGATGATTACAGACTGTTAAAAGAAGACAGGATGCTAACAGTGGTAAAGGCGGTCCCGTCCCAACTTTTTTTTGAGACGTGTTGCTGTCATCAAATTCAAAAAGGCCTTTTTGAATTTTCGTAGGAGAGGCCTATGCTGTAACATGAGAACCCGCGAGATCTCGGCAGTATCCAACATGGCGGCCCGTCACTGACTGCTACACCTCTATTGATTAGTTTTCTCCGCCAAACGTCTTGTTAGACAGTGTCATAGGCAATTAAAAATTCTAATCACTTTTTTTTTTTCTCTCTTTATCCGACTTTAGCACTCTGGAGCACGACAAAGAGGATCTGGACGGCTTGCAGGTGTATATTGACGAGTGTTTCGAGCGGATCGTCATGGGCAAACCGGACAGGACGCCGACTCTCTCCAGCAGCAAAGGAGCTCCATCCACCAAAAGAAGTCGCCCTGAAGACTCCCCAGAGGCAGCTTCTCCACAAACCAGCAACGTGGTGGACATTCTGGAGTCCATAAATAACAAACTGTCCAGCTTTGACGCCCGCCTGGCCCTGGTTGAAATCCTCCACAAGGAGTTTCAGGCCTTGCGGGAGTCCGTAGAGTTCAGTCAGCAGCAGGTGGAAACACTGGCTGCTGAAAACGCCGCACTCAGGGAGTCGGTGAAATCCCTCACCGAGGGAATGACCCAGCTCTCGGAAGAAAATAAAAAAATAAAGGAAACCGTTATTGAGCTCCAGGCCCGCAGCATGAGAGACAACCTCGTGTTCTCAGGCATCCCAGAAAAGGCTGAAGAAGACCCAGAAGTAACGGTGAAATCCTTCATTCAGACCCACCTGAAGCTCCCCGAGGACACCGTGAAGACCATCGCCTTCCACAGAGTCCACCGCCTGGGAGGAAAGCGACCCAACGGACGCAGACCCAGACCGATCGTGGCCAAATTTGAGCATTACAAACAAAAAGAGCTGGTGAAGAGCCGCGGCCGGGAGCTGAGAGGAACCGACTTCAGCGTCAACGATCAGTTTCCAAAAGAGATCCTGGAGCGACGCAAGGTCCTATTGCCGATCCGAAAGAAGTTCATGCAAGGAGGCTCCTGGGCTGTGATCGCGGTGGATAAACTTTATGTTAACGGTCAGCTTTACCGAGACCAGAGTACAACGCCATGGCTCTACTGATCAAACAGGTGATCTGTGTCCACACCTTTCTCTGAGGTTTTTGTTTTTTCCAGTCTCTTCTCTACTAGTATTCGAAATGTATACTCATTTGTCTAAATAGCATCATTAACACCAGATTAATCAGCATAGTGCCGTGATCTTTTGTTGCTGTTGTAGTTTTTCTTTCCCCTTTTGTAGTTTTAAAAATGGTATTTTGGTGTTTACAAAGTTCTGTTTCACTTAGGCTAAAAAAAAAAAGTTATCTTTTTCCTTTTTCATGTCTTTCTGCACTCAACAATATGCTTACTTCACTGTCAATGCTGCAGTTTTCACATCAACATACAGTGTATACACACATGCACACCAACATACAGCGCATATACACACACCCCAACATACAGCGTATACACACAGATACCAACATACAGCATATACACACACAGATACCAACATACAGCGTATACACACACACACACACACACACACCAATATACAATGTGCATACACACACATACCCATCCTTAGTAAACGCACAACAGTCCATCAGTTAGTTTAAACATGAGCACACTGAGGTTTATCTCATGGAATGTACACGGCGCTGGTTCGAGGGAAAAGAGAATAAAAATTTGTAATCAGTTAAAAGACTTAAAAGCAGATGTTGTGTTTCTACAGGAGACATGTGTCCAAAACATCTGCACACACACTCTCCTCTCCACAGTTCCCTCATGTGTACTCAGCCTGCTATAACTCCAAACAAAGAGGTATATTGATTAACAGGAAGGTAAACTTTAACATTAACAACACTACAATTGACCCAGATGGTAGATTTATAATACTCAATTTATCCATCCAGAATATAGATTTATGTATTGCTAGTATATATGGGCCAAATGTTGATGACCCCTCCTTCTTCCATACCTTCTTCACTTCACTCTCTGATCACTCTGACGCCACACTTATAATAGGAGGAGACTTCAACCTGGTACTTAATGCAGACATTGACAGGCTCAGTACAGCAGTGAGTCAGAGGAACTGTCAGTCTGCAGACATTCTTAAACAGTACATGAAGGATTTTGGTCTTTGTGATGCTTGGAGTTCACATCACCCCACTCTGAGAGATTTTACTTTTTTCTCACCAGTGCACAGGTCTCATTCTCGCATAGACTATCTTCTAGTTAGCAGCTCTATGATGACGGATATCACAGACACCCAGATTCACCCTATCACTATCAGTGATCATGCACCGGTATCTATGTCTCTGACACAGAAAAGAGTTACACCACCAATCAGGAACTGGAGATTTAATACATCATTACTTAAAGAACAAGACTTCATTAATTATTTCAAAAAAGAGTGGGCAACATATTTAGAACATAATATATCAACATGTGTTCTTTGGGAAGCAGGAAAGGCAGTAATGCGGGGCAAAATAATATCTTACTGCTCGCATAGGAAAAATAAAGAAAAAAAAATTGTGTTAGAATTAGAACAGAAAATTAAATCTTTAGAAACAGCCTATGCTGCTTCACCACAAGAACATATAATTATCAGCCTGAGGAAACTGAAACTGGAGCTAAATGAAATAATTGATAAAAGGACACAATTTATGTTGCAGAGACTGCGTTTGGAAAACTTCGAGCATGGAAATAAATCTGGAAAATTTCTGGCCCACCAGTTAAAATTAAACAAAGAAAAAACAGCTATTTATTCCATTAAAGATTCAACTGGTAACATTACTCATGACCCACAACAAATAAATAACTCTTTTAAAGATTTTTATGAAGCTTTATACTCATCACAGATTAATCCATCTGATGCTACCATTGAAGAATTTCTTAACAATATAAATCTACCAAAACTAAATGAGGAACAGGTTGCAGCTCTGGATTCACCACTTTCAATGTCTGAATTCCAGGAAGCCTTAAAGCATCTCCCAAATAATAAAGCCCCAGGCCCAGATGGTTTTCCAGCTGAGTTTTATAAAGAATTTTGGTCTGAGCTAGGACCCATTTTTTTCAGAATGGTAACTCAGTTTCAGAATGATTAAACACTATCTCCAAATATAAACTCTGCTAACATTAGCCTGCTTCTTAAACCAGGCAAAGACCCCACACTCCCATCTAGTTACTGCCCAATCTCTCTTATTAATGTAGATCTTAAATTAATTTGCAAGGTCCTGGCCAGAAGATTAGAAAATATTACTCCACTTATTATACATCCAGACCAAACAGGCTTTATCAAGGGTCGACATTCAGCCAATAATACACGCAGACTAATAAACGTAATAGATTATTGTTCTATTAACAAATTAGAAACCACAATTATATCTTTAGATGCAGAGAAAGCATTTGACAGGGTAAACTGGAAATTTTTATTAGCGGTCCTACACAAATTTGGATTTGGTTCATCCTTTATAAACTGGATCAGAACATTATACAGCTCTCCAAATGCACGTGTTAGGACAAATGATATTATTTCCCAAAGCTTTAATCTGCAGAGAGGTACCAGGCAGGGCTGCCCACTCTCTCCCTCTCTTTTTATCATTTTTATTGAACCGCTTGCAGCAGCAATACGTCAACATGCAAATATTAAAGGGATTCAAATTGAAAATACAGATCATAAAATAAGCCTTTATGCTGATGATGTATTACTTTTCCTTGGGAGTTCACAATCCTCTCTTCTGAAGACAATCTCACTGATAGATAAGTTTTCATCTATATCAGATTACTCTATCAATTGGGCTAAATCAACAGTTTTGCCTTTGAATTGTAACTTTCAGAATACCTCCAGGACTCCACTAAAATCAGGTAATATTAGATATTTAGGCATCAATTTTTCCACCAGGCTCTCAGACTTGGTACGATTAAATCATATCCCCCTGTTAAAAACAATAGAGGATGACTTATCACGTTGGAATAGTTTACCTATATCACTTATGGGGAGAGTTGCCGCCATTAAAATGATGGTTTTACCAAAAATTAATTATCTATTCTCACTGATCCCTAATAAACCTTCTGTTGCTTGGTTTAAGTCACTAGACTCAAACATCTCAAAATTCCTATGGAAAAACAAACCATCGCGAATTAGTTTGAAAACTTTACAAAAGCCAAAACACTATGGCGGTCTAGAGCTACCAAAGTTTTATTTCTATTTCTTAGGCAGTAGATTGCAGTACATTTCAAAGTGGATCAAATCGAATTCATTAGACAACCCATGGTTGGATTTAGAGCAGGCACTCTGCGGAAAAGTAAAAATCTCAGATCTACCTTTCATTAGCCCCAGTATTAAGAATCATAACTGCTTTAAAAGTCTTAGTATTAACACCTCTCTGTCAGCCTGGTGGGAATTTTTAAAAATAACTAAGTCTTCACTTATCCCCTGTAAATTAACGCCCATTTGGAACAACCCAGATATTTGTCAGAAAAAGAAAATGCTGAATTTTCCATTATGGCGTGATAAGGGGATAAATAAGTTAGAACATATTATCCAAGATGGAAACCTTATGACATTCCATGAACTTATATTAAAATATGGAATGGGCAACAGTAGATTTCTCGAATATCAACAACTGAAATCTATCCTGCAGGGAAGATTTAATCTCAATCAACTGAATTTAGAAATACCTACATGGGTATCTGAACTTCTAAACCTCTGTACCCCCAAATTGTTATCAAAATTATATAAATTATTATTAAAAACTGATGATTCAGTCTCCCTCCCGATTACAAAATGGGAATGTGATCTTTCTATCAGCCCGGACCAAAACTTCTGGACAGAAATATGCTTAAATATCTTCAAAATGACTAAAAATCCCCAATTACAACTTATACAATATAAAATTCTCCATAGAACGTACTATACTGGACAAAGGATGTTCCAAATGGGCCTTACACACTCAAACATATGCACCCACTGCACAAGCAATTCAAAGGAGAACTATATGCATGCTCTGTGGTCTTGTATTCCTGTTCAGAAGTTCTGGCAGAGGATATGCGAAGACTTATCTACATGGTTTAGCTGTCATGTTCCAACTTCCCCCAGACTGTGTATTTTAGGTGACGTTAATGAATTAGTGATGGAGTCATATATATCACACATAGTTCTTACCGCCTTGTGCATTGCTAAGAAAACTATCCTCATGAATTGGAAATCAAAAAATAAACTGTGTATTACTCAATACAGAAATCTACTATTAGATCATGTTAGCTTAGAGAGAATGTCTGCTTCTGCTAAAAACCAATTGGATGAATTTGACTCTCTCTGGTTCCCACTGATCAGCTCCATTACTTAGCGGGGGTGGTTGGCTGAGGGCTCTGCTCCTGGTGTGCTTTGTGGGCGGTCTGAGGCGGACTCCCGGGGCCCGTGTGTGTCCGATAGCCCCTGGGACTGGAATCCTGCGGCTGCCTTCTTGTGGCGTCCGTGTGCTTGTCCTGGTTGATGGTGGTGGGGGGCTTGGGTGGGTGCTGCCTTACGGTCTTGGGGTGTGGCCGGGGTGCTTGGGGTGATGGCTGCTGGCCTTGGCCGGATTGGCCGGTCTTCTCTGTGGGCTCGGGGCCTGGGGTCTGGGGCCTGGGGCTCTGGGATCGCGCCGGCTGCCGGTGGGTCCCCCCTGGCGCTGGGGGGGTCTCTGCTGTCCCGGCGTGCCACCGGGTGGGGTGGGTTGGCCCGGCCTGCGTCAGGATGTTCGGTCCGCGCTTCTGGGGCTCTGGGGTGCCTGCATCGTGGGGTGGTGGGGGTGGTGGGGGTGGCCGTCGTGGAGTGGCTGGGGTGTACGGGGCACCGTTTTCCCAATTCAGGCCAGTTTGTCTTGTCTCTTGTTTGTGTCCCTCGTTGAGTGAATGAGTATCTGTAGTGGAGCATGCTGCCCTCTGTGGCGGGGGCTGTGGTGCCGATCTCGGGCGCTGCGGTGCTCCATGGTGCTGTCACCGGGGCCCCGGGTCCACCTGCGCCTGCCCTGTGCTGGGGTGTGGGGAATCGGGGTGCCTATTGAGCCAGCAGTCAGCTGGCTCTCTTATTCCAGGTTTCCTGGTCATAAGCCCCCCCCCCCCCCCCCCCCCCCCCCCCCACACACACACACACACACACACACACACATATATACAAACTTCATGTCGTGTGGAGAGGCCACGTGCGGAACCACACTTGCCTCTCCATTTTAATTGCATTACAGACATTACACACTCAAAAAAATAACTCTTTGGATTAACTTAAAAAAATCATGGAAAAGATTTCCACATGATTACTTTGCTTTATTTCAGCATTATGTAATTCTGTTACTCCAATTTAAAGCACCCGTGTTGGTTCAACTTAATTTGTTAAGGTTGGTTCAACTTAATTACTATAGTTGGGCCCAATTTAATTTAATAGAGCCAGCCCAACTAATTTGCAATGTTTTGGACCAACTAATTTACTTTATTTGATTAAGATGAATGCAAATTTAGTTGAATTCAACTTATTTTACAGTGGTAAAACTACATTACTAAATTAAGTTGATCCAGTTCGTGGAAATTAAGTTAGCCTAACAAACCCGCTTTATGCTGAAAGAAAGCAATATAATCTCGTGGAAATCCTTTCCATGATTGAATTACATTAATTTAAAGAATAGTTTTCAAGTGTTAATAAATTAAGCGTGTTTTAACACAGTACTGGTTGAAAGGGTGGAAAAACACACAACCAATCAGAAAAGGTACAATAGAATTGTATTTCCAAAATTGTAATGCATTCTCTTTGAAATGGACTACATGTGTACTACACAACAAGGAATAAACTCTCTTGCCTTATGTTTGGCAACCCATTTGAACATGTATTTAAACAAGTTTAAATCTGTATTTTCGACTTCACAAATTTGTATTTATGATATCAAGAAAAGTAGCTAGCTTTCCATAGACTTCCATGGAAAACTGATATTGGCGATGGGAAATATTGCCACCAAAAAAGGAAACTGCAGATGAAAATGGCCTTGTATTTTCTTTAGAGAAATTCAATTTTAAGGATTAAGTGTCTTTTTGTATTCTTCAAGAATGCAAACTCTTCAGATCAACAATGTTAAAATTTTATGTCAAGAATACAGATTTGTAGTAGTTAAAAAGATGAATAACTGTTGGCTTGCTAAGTTATGAAAAACTAGAAAAACTAAACTTCTATATTCAAAAATTAAAATTTGCACTGAAAATCTTTTACCGGTTGTTATATGTGATGGCTAACTCACACGAAAATTGATAAAAACATTAAACAAAGTTAGAACCTTATTTATACACCTATTTAAAATGTTTACATTCACAAGTCAGCAGGGACACATTTTGTCTACAGTCTGGTTGGCATTAAGGGTGGAAACATAAGACAAATGGGAGCTCTTACAATTAGTTTAAGTCCTCAAATAACCAATGTAAGTGCTTAAGCTTTTTTAAAAAAAAACAAAAAACTTTAGAGTCTTTAGTTAGTTACAAGAAACTTAAAAATAATTCAGCCTATCACTGTTTGTAAGTGCCAATAGACTGGACCCTGCAGAGAAAAACATTAAATAACAGAGCACAAAAAAACAGATGAGCTGAACACTAACAGTGAGAAATGGGACCCTGTTTTTATGCTCACATTCCTCTACATTTGCATCACATATGTAGTTTAATGTGCTGATGTAACTAAAGGACAAAACACAAGGTAAAAGTTTCTTATTTTTTAGCCAATAGTGGGCAGTCTCGGGTACTGTTTAGGATAGAACTCAAATTCCAAATCTAACAAAGTAAAGGGTATCAGTAAATTTGCTCTATAACTTTATCTAACAAATCTTGTTTTAGACTGTACAGTCTTTGAGAAATGATTATAGGTCAGGTTCTATGAAGCTAGTGCCATGAAAATTGTTGGTATATGTGTTTTCCTCAGGTTAGGATGATGCTGTAGAAAGTTTCTCAGCGGGAGAGCAGTGTTTTGAGAACTTGTGCTTTGTTGGACAGTTTGTGTCCATCCAATTCCAAAATGATTTTCTGAAGAACCTCAAAAGTATACCTGAGCTCCTGAGGGTAGCTCAGATTTAGCGCATAGACAAGACCCAACAACATCACCACAGCCAAAGATACATTTCCTAAGTTACTCATCACTTCCACCCCCTCAAGGACAATCCCCACATCAACGGGGTCGTCGCCAGGCTCTGCACCTTCTGCTCGAATGACAAAGATTCCAAAGACAGTTTCTGCTATGGCCGTTTGAGCACCTTCATCGACATCCTGTGAAAAAGAAAAAAAAAAAAGATTTCTTCCATTGATATGCCTTGTATTCATGTTTACAGCACACAATCTTTACAATATTGCTGTTAAACAGCTATCACTACCCTAATCCATATTCATAACAAAACACATGTAATCAAATAAACAATTAACATTAAAATTGTTTGGCTTAGTCATGGTGAAATACTTCCAACAACTAAGCCCCACCATGTACCAGTTTGTGGTAATTGCGAGTCCAATGTTAGATTTTCCATTTGGAAAAAAAATATTGTCTCATTACAGGGAAAAACTAGGAGCTCAAGTATGGTACTGTATGTGTGTTATTGTCAGAAAGACAAGGACAGAGGATGAATCCCATTCCTTGACCTGTTCCCCTCAATTTACAAGTTTGCTTGGAGGGTCCGCCACATAAACCAAACCAGTCATAAGTTTAAGTCATATAAAATCCATTTCTTCAGAATATCCGACAGTTTGGGGTCTAATATCGAATTTCGCTGCAGCTGCTCCTGCTCCATCTCTGGATTTGGTTCTGCAAATTTTATAATCTCATATTTTTGCTTGTAAGTGCGAGTTTGTTGCTTACACTTGCCTCCTGCGCTGCCATGATTGTCTCTGGTGAAATGAACTGATAGAGACACTAAAGCGATCTCCAGGCGTTGTTAGTGTAGTTGTGCATGAACGAGCCGATGCATGGAACTGGGGGGACGGGAGCTGAGGAGGGCTTAACGCTAAACTCATCTGACTTATGGATCACATTTAATTGGAAATGCATTACAATGGGAGCAGATTTTTCATCTGAGGTAGGTAAATATCTGATGGATTTAGGTGATGATTTTATCGGAATTAACGTCCGGAAAAATCAGGTCCTGCAGAAGCCATCCGACTAGAGCGAAAATCCATTTTCTGTGACTTCGACTGAGGCAATTTTTACTGTATAAAGCGCATGGAAAATACAACTCACCATAAAGCTGAATCAGAGTGAGCCCTGAGCTTGTTTCTCTGCTGCTCATTTTTGCTAGCCTGTGGGTTGGCTGGGTTCGGCTGGCACACACCAATACACGCTTTGATTTCACAGGGAGAACAGCTGCAGAGCCGCGGTGCTGTGCGCCGGAGAGTCAGATTGATGGTTGGGTCCTCCTCACTGCTATCCCCATGTTGCTAAATAAAAATGTAAATGGACTAGCTCTTGTATGGTGCTTTTGCACTCTTGTTGAGCACTCAAATATTTAAACGAGCGCAATGTAGGTCAACCAACCTATTTCATTAGACAGGTACGGGAACCAGCGAAGCTTGTGGGATTAATTTTAGCGGTGACTATCACATGACCGAGACAAGCGTCTTGACACACGTCAAGAGAGAGTCATAGACGGATGTAGAGGAGAGGATCCGCCAATTTTTCAAAATAAAACATTGTTCAGCCTCAGATAAGTAAAACGGAAATAATGTAAGTTATTTAGTCTTGCGCTGCCCGGTACCAAACGACCCATGGCCTGGTACCGGTCCGGGGCCTGGGGACCTCTGTTGTAAATGTCTAGTAGGTAGGGGGCAGTTTGGCCACAGTATGGTGCATGTTTTTAAATGACTGGTCAACTATTTGTTATTTTTAAATGTGCATTATAAATAAATTGGAAATGTAGCCAAGTGAAAGAAGAGTTTTACTGACCTTCTGTTAACATAATTTTAAATCTAATAGGAATAAATCTGATCATCTCTATCGCAAACACAAAAGGTAAATTAACATACCAGGTATTCCTTCACCAGCTTCTCTGGATCTTCATTCAAGTACACGCAGAGACCTTTGAGGATGCATTCTCTTCTGACTTCAATAGTGTCATTCTTAATATGCAGATCAGAAAAGGGAAAAAAAACAAAAAAAAAAACAATGAAAACAATTTCAACAAGCCAGCAGTGTAGGTTCACACACTTGGAAACATAAATAAATTCAAAGGAAGTCATAACATAAAAGTGATCAGAGGCTAACATTTTATACTCATCAGCAGTCTCAAACTCCCGGCCTGCATCCAGCCCCGCCCCCTACTTCCAGTCCGCGATTTGATGTAAAAAATATAAGACAATTTGGCCCTTTAAGTTACTTTTTTGACATTTTGCTTTCCCCTGCAATTAAAAGGAGTTAGTGAAATGTCAAAAAAGGAACTTAAAGGGCCAAATTATCTTATATTTTTGACATGAGTATTATTAGTATTAAACTATACATATCCATATCGAAATGAAATAGATAATATAAAACCGTAGGTAACAAAGAGTTATATTAAGGCTGACACTGTACAAGAGAGTAGTGCAAACAGCATTGATAAATAATATAATATGTAATATACACACTATAAATCAGAGTATATACAAAAAGAATCCGGAACACAGCAGCAAGAGGATATAATGCAAAATTTGTGTGTTTGATCTTCTGTCCTGATAGGTGTGTTCACCTGTCACAGAAAGAAGAGTTATTATACAGTTTTATGGAGAACGGTAGGATTTCCTGATGCATTCTTTATGGCAGCGAGGTTGAATCAGTCTGAGGGAGAAGAAGCTCTGCTGCCTCAGCAGTGTGGAGTGGAGCGAGTGACATTGGTTGTCCATAATGGAGAGCAGTTTGTTCAGTGACCTCCTGACCCTCACTGGCTCAAACATCTCCAAATTCTGCCCTATGATAGATCCAGCCTTGCGAATCAGTTTGTTGATCCTGCTGGCATCTCTGGCACTGATGCTGTCCCCCCAGCAGACAACAGCAGAATAGATGGCACTTGCTATCACAGTCTGGTAGAAGATACCCAACATCTACTGCACACATTAAAGGATCTAAGCTTCCTTAGAAAGTAGAGTCTGCTCATCCCCTTCCTATACACAGCATCACTGCTGGTCCTCCAGTCCAGTCTGTCATTCAGGTGAATACCCAGGTATGTGTAGCTGTCCACCTTTTCCACGTCCTCTCCCAAGATGTTAATGGGCTCAGTCACAGTTTTATTTCTCCAGAAGTCGACCACCATCTCTTTTGTCTTGCTGACATTGAGAATGAGGTGATTTCTGCTAGACCACACCACAAAGCTGCTCACCAGCTCCCTGTACTCTGACTCCTGCCCACTCTTAATACACCCAAACACTGCAGTGTCATCAGAGAACTTGTGCAGGTGTCATGTTTCACTGTTGTACTGGAAATCTGAGGTGTACAAGGTAAACAGGAATGGAGGCAGAACTGTCCCCTGTGGTTCCCCAGTATTACTGACCACCACATCAGACAGGGTTCCCCCCAGCCATACAAACTGAGGCCTCTCTGACAGATAGTCAGCAATCCAGGACACAGCAGAAGTGGTGACACCATCCTGAGCAGCTTCTCACTCAGCAGTGGTGGTTGGATGGTATTAAAGGCACTAGAAAAATCAAAGAACATGATTCTCACCACCAGTACCATCCAGGTGAGAGTGAGCATGCTGCAACAGGTAAGTAACTGCATCATCCACCCCCACAGGAGGCTAGTAAGCAAATTGAAGAGGGTCGAGAGCATGTTTCACCTGCAAGCTAAGCCGGGCCAGAACCAGTCTCTCCAGCACCTTCGTGACATGTGAAGTCATGTCATGAAGTCATGTCAGTTTAAGGATATGGTGCTCAAAGTCATTTCTACAATAGACAGGTTTTCAGAAATGCTACTTTTACATTGATATCATACCTGGGTCATGGGTACCATGATGGTCTTGATTTTTCTCCCTTGAACTCCACCTTTCTTGGCATACGCCTTCATTAGGTTTGCAGAGTGAACATCCACCCTGGAGAAGAATGTTGACTGCAAATGGATTGTTGTGATTCTCTTGAACTCTGCACTCACCTACATAAAACAAAAAAGTAGACAAAACTTGGTTTGGCATTGTGCCGTCACCTTTGGTACACATTTGAAATAGCAGTTCTGTTTAAGAAATGTAAATGCATAATTCATGTATTTATCTATACATGAGCTTCCTTTGTCAGAAGGCCAACTAAGGCTATGTTCACACTGCAGCCTGAAGTGACCCAATTCCGATTTTTGTTGCCCTCATGCAACCTGTATCCAATATTTTCATGATAGTCTGAACAACACAGATCCAACCTTTTTCTAATGCGACCTGTGTCTGTATGGTCGCATTCATCCAACCTGCATGACAAACGTCACTATTCTGCGTCCTGCTACATGGAAGTGGGAAGAAAAACAAAATTACTTGTGCAAACACGGGGCACGCTCGCTACGTGTGACGTTATTGCGTCCTCTACTGCGCATGCAGAACACATTTAGGTTGTTTGCAGTTCACACAGGAGATCACATACAAGTTGCACATATTTGGAAATGTGAACAACCACGCAAAAAAAAAAAAATCGGAATTGGGTGACTTCAGGCTGCAGCATGAATGTAGCCTTAGGCTACAGTTGCTGGCCTTCAGTTAATCCACATCAGTATGAGTAACTTCTCAGAGTCTGTCAATATGTATTGCGTGCAGTGGGGATGTACTTATACGCATTCATCCACTTACCTCACGCACATGGAAGAGGGCTGGCCACCTCGTTTTGAAATCAGCTATCATGGGGGCCTCTCCAACTACCTCTTGCCTTCTGAGTGCAAAAGTCTTGTCCATCATTTCTGCCAACTTCTGCTCATTGTTTCTCTTTTTCACTTCTGAGAGGAGCGTAACTCTCAACTCTTCCAGCGTCTCTGCTGTTTCACCGGCTGGATAGTTGGGGCAGTAATTTACTTCTGCTTTTTTTGGCTTCTTCACACCATATGCAGGACTGCATTTGCTCTCAGGTTTGTGTTTCAAGGCATTCACAGCAACTTCAGGACACCCAAGCAGTCTGAGTTTTGTTCGGTAGTTGGCAAGTTTATACTTCAGGCTTGTCTTCCATCCACCATACCCACTCACTGAACCTGGCTCTTTTAAACATGGATGATTAGTTACCAGAGCTTCTGCCACCTGATCAAACTCCCTGTCAGAAAGGTACACTTTGTACTGGACGATTTTTTCAGCTAAGCCATCAAGAATAGCAGATTTAAGTTTAGTATCAGGGTTCAACAAAGCTCCAGTGTCTTTGAAAGCAGCATTGGCCCTGTCCAGCTGCAGCCGAGTATCGTAAGGAAACTGGGGCATGGGGAAGACAATGGGCCATGCAGTGGATCGCGAGGAGGTGGGCTCAGTAGAAGATATGTCTGTATCACATGAGCTACCAGCAGATGAAAGAGACAAGGAGTCATCCAGCAGGTGGGAGGTTGCAGTAGCTGAGTAGGGAGGGGGCGGGGTTCCATCAGGCTGTGCAGGTGTAGCAGAGTTAAAGATGACCTTGATGGAGCTTTTGTCCTGGATGTCTGACATTGAGACCAAGTTGGTGAATTTGTTCCCAAACTCAAAATCCATAAATTGAAGCCTGAAGTCCCCATCTACTCCACAGTGTCTCTTAATTTCCTGTATGAGTTCCATGACAGTCTCTGGCATCCCATCTGGAAGGATCAATCTCTGAGAATTGTTTTCTCCAAGAATGATTCTTAGTTTCACTGGAGTAGCCATTTCACATCCCCCTGAATGAGGAAAGAGAAAAATCACATTTAAAACAAAGATTAAGTTTAACTGATATTTAAACAGCAATGAGTACAAACATGGGGATTGGGGATTAAATATGGCTATGAAAAAAATCCTGAAATAAATGTGAGAACTGTGATATCATGATGCCACCACATTTATTAACACTTTTTTTTTTTTTTTTTTTTTTATATTTTGCATTCAAATGAATGGGCCATGATTATCAGATCCGGATCAAAGCAACACCACCAAAGCAGCACTGCTACCACCAGCTCGTGAAGAAACAGGAATGTGAGAAGGAGAGAGTAGAAAACTAAAAGGAGAATGACCTGAGGAAAAGTGCTGCTATATGTAACTTTACGCCATCCCTCTGCTGTTGCTTTGGTCTGAATCTGCACTAATTTTGCTTCTTCATTTTAATATATATAAAATAAGAGCTTGGAAAGAAATGCGGCATTATGAAGTTGCGGTCCCCTGAAATACATGTTATCTGAGATGCAATCAACATTAAAAGAAAACAAACCTTATATTTATGTGTCTTTTTAATGTCACCAGTCTCAGAGGGCCAACAAAGTAGTCTGCCAAAGGGCAGTCATCGGCCAGTTCACCAAGTTCAATCAGAACAGTTTCTCTGGTTTGACCTACACTCAACTCAAAAGCTCTGAAATGTTCCCTGTACCACCCATAAAGCCTTCTCACAATGAAACACAGTCTCTCCTGAACAACACAAATCTGAAGGATCTCTCCAAAGTCAGGAAGTCCACTTGTAGAACCATGAGTAACTATCATTCCCTTTCTGAAATCTACACCTTTGTTTGACACGCACATGGAAAGGTGAACTTCAGTTGTACCAGGGAATTTCTTTTCAATAGTCTGAGCTATTTCTTGTTTCAAAACATCCAGAGGTACTGTTGAGACATTTGTAACCTCTAGGGATGTTTCTTCAAAACTAGATGATATCAAGTGATATGAAATCATGAGCTGATGCTTAGTAGCTAGAGAGAGGGGCACATTTTTAAAGCAATTGGTGTGTCGCACAACCTGCTTAAAAAAACTGTGCTTGGCCTCAAAGCGCATAGTCCAGAGTTCAACAAGAGGCCCAAACATCCTTATCAGTTGAGGGTAGTGCTCAATATAATGATGCTTTGGGAGCAGTTGCACATCAGGGAAGAGTTCTTGATACTTTTGTCTGTGCTCAGAAATTTTCCCCTCAAGATAGCCAATGGACTCATCTGTGTGTGTTGGAGCAACCACAAGCTCAACAATGTCTTTTAAGTCCAACAGTATTTGCCATGCCATTTCACCCTCAGGCACCAGGTGCCCAATTATGAATGGGAGTAGTCTTAACAAAGTCCAATTTTCATGGGCGTTTCCACCTATTGTTGCCCTAGCTGAAAATCTGTCTGGGATAACATGTGGCCTATTTGTCTTATCGGCCCACTTGTAAGGGAAATGCAGGATATATTTGTTGAGGGTTTGAAGACTGAAATACTTCTTGGATATAAGCATTGCCAAACACCGTGCAAGCTCCACTGGTACTATGCCTTCAAACAGATCATGCATAATATCTGGAGGATAACCTGTGTCAACGCTGAAGTGGGCAAGAGCTTTGGTGATAGGACAACTTCTTCTCACCCCAAAAAAGCTTGTGCCATTGTCCTGAGCTGAGGACACAAAAGAGTCATGGAGTTCCCTTGTTCTGAGGGTGAATGCACCCGATTTTACCTCTTTTGTTTGGATGTCTGATCTTGTTCCTGTGCAAAATCGGCAGATATACCCACTAGAAAAGCTCTCGTTAAAACCTGCAATACTGTGAGCCCCCAAGTTATCAGCCACAACAAACTGAATTGTACCTTTGAGACATCTACCAAGCAATGGAATGAAAACTCCATCTTGCTCCAGAGTTTTTATGTCATGAAGAAGAGGATGCAAGACACTGTCATAACCATACTTATTTAGATCATTAGTTTTACATAACAATGCCAAGTAAATTGATGATAGTGATGAGTATGAGCCCAGAGGTAAATTACTCAGAGTCCAGTAGATTCCGCAAAGCTTATGTTTCCTGTGGGAAGTACCCAGAGGATTGCAAACCTCAAAATCATCTATGTATAAACGTATCAAAATCCTCATCTCATCCCCTGACAGAAAACTGTTTTGCTGGAAGTGTGAACCATCCTGAGGAGAACTGTAAGTATGATGTTCACCACTCACCCTTTTACTCTGGTGTGCTCTGTGGTTTTCATCTACCTTGTCCACAACATCTTTCTTAAATATTTGCTGCAAAGACTTCAGTACAGGCACATATTGAAAACTTCTGTTTTCCTTGGCATCAAGAACATATTCAATGGGTTCTACAACATTTAAGCTTTCTTTATAATACTTGTTGCGGAGATAAGTTGAGCTTAGGGGACCCCCCTTCTCTATGGCTTTGAGCAATGGGTTAGAAGTGCAGAGAGCAGTGGCATGTTGGAGTTATGGTATAAATCCCATTCTGTTTATTATAAATTATCATATCTTCTGTTTATATATTTTCTATAAGTTGTTTTATGTACATATGATAATGTTGCTTTATGTTTGAAATGGAAACACGTGGTGACATTTTTTACAAAGGAAGTTGTAGTTACCTGCAGGCTGCTCTCAGCCTGCAGAGAACACATATAGGATACGTGTCTCGTATACGCCATGTTACATGCGCACATGTTACAGTATGCTTATGACCATATATGGTAAGGGAAAAGCCAAGAATGTTGTTTATTACATGCTGTAAACTGCGTTTGGTGTAACCCACGTGATCTTATTGTGAAAGTCCGAATAAAAGCGCTGCGCAGGAAGCCGTCCTTTGGGACAGATAACTTCCGCTCAGCCGTGAGCTGAGTTCAAGGAACGGATCTCTCCTCCTTGCGCAAGTAAAAAAGAGTTGTGTGTTTGTTCTCTGAGTTATTAAAATGATCTGAACCTATCAGGCAACTTCTGTTACCACAGACTTATCAGATGTTAGACTATGTTTCTGAAATACCCCTTCAAGAATGTCAATGGATATGGGTATTGTTGCTGAACTCAAGTAGTGTAGTTCCTCTAAGAACTCATCAATCTGTTTGCCTGCCACATGTGCAAAATGCTCTAATTTGAGCAATGCTGCCGCAAAATTCTTCTCAATTACTTCAGACAACTTATTGGTTATATCCACATCACTATTAGAACACGCACTCTCTGCTTGAACAGCAGAGTCATCTTGACTGCATGCATCCTCCTCAGGATTATGAGATTCTTTTGAAACTTGAGTGTTTCAAACTATGTCTGGCTTGAAATCTTTCAATGTACGTTGACTGTGTTTCCTGTTCTTGTGAGAGTGAAATGTTCCATATACATTTGTCTCAAAATTACAACCCCTAAACATACAAAGAACAGTTTCATTACTTTTCAAATGTGTGCCAATGTGTGAAAAATAATCCTTCTCTGTAGGAAGATCACTACACGTGCACAAATGACAACTATATGTTGACAATTCTTGTAGCTCCTGGGTATTTTGTTTATGATGGACTCTATTTAAATGAATATGCAAAGCATTCCATGTCTTAAAAGTACATGGGCAGTTTATGTGGGGACATGGGTAACGTTGCATATGCCGGTGTTGAAGTCTAAAATGTTTTAGTAGCTCAGATCTACCAGAGAGAGACTACACTCCTTACAGTTCCACACACCCCCCATATCCCTACTCATATAAAAACAGAAATAAAACAGACTGGCCAAATGCAGGTTTAGCTGAACCCTAGCTTTATAAGCACTACAACATTAGAACCAGTCACTTAAGATTTGGCAAAACTTACTATTAACCACTGAAATCTGAAACTTGATGGCCAATGACCCCCTTCACCAGTACTTGTGCAGATGAATAACAAACAGGTGATGTTCTGAAACAGATCAGATACATTTTCAATCATTAATATGTTTAATTCATCCTGAGGAGAGGTGTATCTGTACATATATTCAAACTTTTGGTATAGGTCTCTTAAATGCAACATGATTATAACCACTGGAAATATAGAGCACATTAGAGAGGATTTTCAGTTATGTATGTAGGACCAATCAATAGAGTGATAATATTTGCATATAATCCAGAAGAGTTACACTTATATATCATGCATTTAATGTGTCCCAGAGTGCTGCTTCCTTCCACTAATAGGTTTGCAAAAATCATGTAAAAAGCATACACAATAAAAAAAAAATCCAGATGTTTTGTCAAATATCAGCCACCATGTTGTAAGTATAAAGTATCATGTTTTTAATGCAACAACATGAAGTGACATCATCTTGCTGGGAACTGTAGTTTTTTTTCTTCAAGACCTTTCACAGCTCCACTGCTGCTGAAAACTAATGTTTGACTATGGCTTTCTAAATACAAATAGGGCTGCAACTATTGATTATTTTATTAAGTATTCTATCGATTACTCCTTCAATTAATCAAGTCATAAGATGAGAAATAATTTTTTGTATTAATTTATTTGCGTATTTTAATTTCCATACTGCAGATTTTTCTCTGTGTGAAACAAACAGCGGTGGATGGAGCAGCTACAAAGTTCTCTTTTCTTCATGTTGCTGATCAGGTGGTTGATGAAGGACCTCCAGCTGTTTCCCAGTAAAGGTTTTAAAGTGGTTACAGGAACAACTGCTGCTTTGGACCCTAGAAAAACTTTCCCTTTCGCTCCACCTTAGCTCACCATCTCAGTAAGGGCTCTGCCTGTTTGTGCTTGCTGCCCGTGTGCAGACAGACTGCAGTAAAACAGCTGCTGCTGTGTTTTTGTTGAAAAACTGGGGGCTGCATGAGCTTAAAGCTGTAATGCTTTTTATTCACAGCATCCTCCAAATTAGTTTCTACCGCAGGTCTATTTTTAATCGCTAATCAGGAATTAAAGCATAAAAAGCATTTTGACCCCCGCCCGGCACCGAACAATCGCTAGTCCTAATGACAGCCCCAAGCTAGCAAACTGATTATACCAATCCGTTCTGGTGGCTACAGCTCAAGTAAAGAAAAAATGACAGCTGACATTCTCTGCACAGCACACGCGCACACATGCACACTCACAGCACAGAGCAGTGGGGGCGTGGAAAAACTTGTCAGCGATCCACTCGTGTTACAGAATCATTTTTTATAAATGATGGAAACCTGTTGCAGCACAGAGGATGAAATGCTTACACGGAGACACCTGTGCTGCGAAGTTATTACGAAACATCAAAGCAAAAAATTTGTGTCGAGGATTTTTAATAATCTAATTATTAAAATGTATATGCCAAGCAACTTTTAAAGTACAAATTAAACACATTTACAGTTCTAGTTTGTGCCTAAACTTAACCCATGTAATTTACACAGCATAAAATAATGTGACACATACGAACATGGAACAAGCAAAAAGTTGGCGCAAATGGTAGCGAATCACTTTGATTAATTGCTAGCTAATTATCCTCACTTTAGCTAACATGAACATTTTAGCCAGCGGCTTGAGTGCAACAATTAGATAGAAATGTGATCAAACATTGCAGAAAATGATTAAAACTCCGCTGATGATTTAATTCACATCTTTTCATTTACATTTACATGGATGAAAAAAGATTGAATCTTACCTTTTCTAAATTGACTCGATGCACGCCAGGCAACTTCCGTCTTCTCGTGATAACTGCCGATGGGGATTTTGCGGGCACGCCAAATAGTTTGCTATCTCGCGTGATCTCCCGTGATCTCACTGGTCCGTCTTCAGTGCAAGATCAGCCTGACTATATTGAATCATGTTATCTCAACATGATTGAATTTCATAAACCGTAGGTGGTGGGATTTCATGCTTATCTGACATTATTTGATCATGTTTGCCTTTGAAACGTGAAATTATTTTGTTAAAAGTACATGTTCTTCTTTTTTTGATGTAATGACCTCCTAAATTCCTTTTTTTGAGTGCAAGTGACAATACACTCTGATACACATAGGACCTTGGGGGGCAGGCATGGGGATGATGAGAAGGGGCCACTGTGATGGCCCCACTCTGGTCCAGTCTACCGTCAGCCCCCCAATTTTAATGGCATTTTAGACATCAAGGGCTTTGAGGGGGTGGTGTGGTCGAGCACCGATGGATGCTTGAGGCACAGCTGTCCCCTCAATTTTAACTGCATCTTAGACACTTCATGCATTCACAAACATGAAGCCATACACTTCAACATTTATGATTTGGGTGGGGGGTGGGGTGGGGTGGGCCATCCCACACCCGGATTTCCTGCACCTCGCCCGGGGTGGGAGTCAGGTGGTGCTTCGGGTGCCGTGCTGGCAGCATCGTGGGGTCGCTGTTGGCCCGGGTGGGGTGTCTACTTGCCCTGGCCTCAGAGGGTGGATAGATGTGGATGAATGTGCATTTGTCACAGTCCTCGTGGGTGTATTTGGGTAGGGTTGTGTGTGTGTGCATGTGGGCGTGTGTGTGTGGGTGTGTGTGTGGGTGAGTGTGTGTGCGCATGAGCATATGTGGGTGAGTGTGTGTGCTCTGCGGTATGTCGCGCGGTTCTTGGGCACCTGGGCCCTGGGGCCCTGCCGCCGGCCTGCACGGGGGGCTGGCCTCTGGGGGGGGCCGGTTTCCTGATGCCTCGAATTCCCCTGGGGCCCTTGCCCCTCAACTGGGAGGGCTCCATCTGGGACCTCCCTCTTCCCTCTGCTGGGGTGGGTATGCGGTTGTCGCTGGAATATGCGGCCGTGGGTTTTCGTGGCTCTTGATGGGCTGCGGATGGCTCGGATTTCCTGGGTCCTTCTCTGCCTGCCTCTGGCTCCTTGTGGGCGGAGCGGCGGCTTTCTGCCCTCGTTGGTAAGTGCATTCCATGACACAGACACTAACGCAATCACAGCATAACAAAATTGTTGTTCTTATACAACCATGCTTCATTTTGTTGTGCCTTTTCCACATAATTATTTTTCTAGGTATTGTTTGTTCTGTTTTGGTATGTTGTCTTTTTTCTGTTTTTTTTGCAGTTGCAGCATTTGAATTGTTTTGGTTAGTGTAGTGGTGCTCTGTCCTCTTTTTCTGTTTTTTACCCTTTCTCTCTCTCTCTCTCTCTTTTTTTTTTTTTTTTTCCCCAGCCTGTCAACTGGAATTAAATGTATATGTACAGAAATAAATAAATAAATAAAATAAAACAAACAAACAACAAAAACACAAAACACAAAACATTAACAAGAAAAGCTTATAGAGACTCTATAGAGCTTATCTTGGAAGAATAAATATGTTTGGCACAACAATGCATTCAGATCACAATTCTGCTTGCAAACAGTGCCAGACATGACAGGCTTTAAAAAAAAACAAAAAACAAAAAGGCCTTTTTAAAAAAAATAAAATCAATCCATCCTCTTCCAATTTTCAGGGTTGCAATCCCAGCTGTCACAGGGCGAGAGGCAGGGTACACCTGTACAGGTCGCCAGCCTGTCGCAGGGCTAACACAGAGAGACAATTAACTTAACCCCAGTAACTGCATGTCTTTGGACTGTGGGAGGAAACCCACACAGAAACATGGGGAGAACATGCAAACGCCACACAGAGAGGCCCGGGGGGATTCAAACCCAGGACTTTCCTGTTGTTAGGCAGCAGTGTTTATTTATATACTGCTTTATATACAGCCACCACACATCAGCTACCTTTTGGTCTGGATTTTGCAATGGAGTGACAGCTGGGCGTTTTGCTACCCACTCAGAGCGTCTACAGGTCATACAGTCTCTTGTGATTTTTGCTGTAGTAAGGTAGTCAGTCTGATGTAATAGCGCATAATCTATGACACTATTGTAACGTCTGCGAACATCCCAAAGGTACTTACAATTTGCTTTCACTGTACCCACATCGGTGGTGCCATAGGCAGGGATGAAACAGTCAGTTACATTTAGCTCTGAAGGAATAAGGACATCCTGAGGTGGCTCAAAGTGTGTTGGAGGCCTAGTAAAATCACTTGACGGAAAGAAATGACCACAAAATTCTGGAATCTTAGATGATGTGTTAGAATTTGTGTAGTAGATATCGCAAAGGAACTTACAGCTATAATTGTGACTAGGATAATGAGGATCTGATGCACAGGTTTCTGAGGTGTCAGGGACCGGTATTACCATAAGTAGCGGCCTAGCCGCCATACAGAATGTGCATGAGTAATTTGTCAGTGACATAGCAGTGAAATTTGCATACTGCAGCCACAAATTATTTTTGATAAAGTCAGGACTAGAAAAGGGGTTTAAGGTCCCAGGAAGTGAACGCCTCACGTGATTCATATGAGTTTTCCCTGTGTCTGCGATGCTTGGGGAGTCATGTGGAAATTTACTGTATGCAAAGATAACCATGCAAATCACACAAATGGCTGTCAAAATCAAAGGACACACCAAGCCTCTGGTCCCAAACCATCCTAATTGTTTCAGCAGGTGTCTGCGTTACATTGCTGATCCCTCGTGGGTGACACAGAGTCTCACTCTGCACGTCACTTCGTTGGAGCTTGGCACGCTCTTGTTGGAGGAGGGCGCTTTTCACCCCTCGCTCTTACCTTTGGTTCTGTCATGGCCGGGGAGGAAATGGACGATGAATGGCAAACACGAGGGACTCCAGAAGTAAACATAACTTAAAAGGGGATTTATTTCAACGGGGAAAAACAAATACAAAAACCTTGGAAGGGAGGCACAGGGAGACGAAGGGCAGGCACAGGGAACACAGGAACATACAGGCACAAAACGTCAACGACGCGACAACAGGCATAGAAAACGCAGGACTTAAATACACAGCAGGTAATCAGGATAAGAGGAAACAGCAGGGCACAGCAGGTGAGGCAAATGAAACTAATAACACAGGGGAAGCAAAACTAAACACAAAGCACAGGGAAACCAGACTGTCAAAATAAACAGGAAGTGACTAACCAAGGAACATGCTGACTTAACACGGGGAACAGGCACAGACTCAGGACAGAGACGCAGACTAGTCACAACACAGGGAACAAGACATCAAACATACTGGGAGGACAAACTCAGGAAATAAACTATAAACACAAAATGCTGGGCAAACGGCCCAGGACATGACAGGTTCCAACGCAGCTGCAGGTTGAAAGGGCAGAGCACGTCGTACACCCTTGTTGTCTTCCTTAGCGTCAGTGTGAAAAATCTTTCTAACCCAGTGGGTTATTCCTGCGGTTCTGGGATCCTCTTGCAATGACTGGCATGAACCCAAGTTGCACGACCTCCGACCTTAACTGCTGTCTGTGTTGTCAGTATTACCTGTGTCGAATGAAGTGGGTTGTGGTTGAGATCTTGGTTATTCGATGGCCTAAGCCTGGTACTATGTGGACAATCAAAATTCTGATTTATGTAAAATGATAAAGTTGATTAATGGAATGTGACAAATGATCTGTGTGATTCTAATCAAAGTAGAGAAGAGTGTGTGTGTAACACAGAAGTGATTTGAGCACAGCATGTAAGGAGAATTGTGCAATCTTGGAGAATCACTGAGCAGGGTAAATGAGGAACTGAAACCTGTTGCCTAGGAATCAGAAGGAGCAGAAAGGAAATAAGTTAAAAATAGTCTTAACTGGAAAAGTACTGAACAGGCCATGTATTACAAGAAATGAAGTAAATGGCTAAGTCAAACACCATAATTGGTAATCAAACAGTGGAGTGATAATTTGTCATGATGATGTTTAGGAAATAGGATGTGTCTTGAGATGTGGACTATAAAAAAAAGGTGCATAGAAGCATCAGGAGAGATTCTAGGGAACCCAACCCAACACCAGGACGAGTCTGCTGATCGGACCCAACCAACCCAGATGTGGACAATTAATTGACTTCAAATCGTCTTTGTGAGAATTCTCCCTGACATGTCAGATGAGAAAAGGAAGAGCCTAAGCTGTTGGATATAAAGGGAATATCCGAATAACAGTAAGGATTATAAAAGAGGACAGCCAACTGAAGGGATTTAACATTTCTCTTTTTGGACTTCTCCTTTTTACCCCCGGTCCCACTGAGGCAGTAAAGGACTGGACTTTGGGTGTGGTCGCTTCGGCCGAGTGACTCACTACAATTCAGTCTCTTCCAAAAGGATTTAAGGACAGAATTGGACACTTTCAAGCCCCTTCTTCATCAACCCAGCTCATAAGTAATTATTTTGATTGAAATTAGGTTTTTGATTTATTCTGTTTTTAAAGTTAAGATTTTAAGCTGATTGTTAATATCCCAGAATTGACTGAGACTTGATTTTGAGCTAGATGCAACCTGCTTGAGCTGAAATCCTGCATAATAAAATTTGACTCTAAAAAGTCAGTATAATTCGTTGAGAATTATTCCCTTTTTAACGGCACAGTTATATAGTCCATGTAACAGTAAAAGTTGGGCAAGTTAAGCTATAATATCTGGTTCTATTTGGACACACTAGTCGTATGTAATCCACTTCACTTAACATATGTCCCTTGGGCTCACAGCCGAGCCGATAAAAATAATCTGGTCGGTGTCAAGCGCACAGATCTAAGGAGGGGGGCCACTATAACTATCTGGACTTTATTTCGGGCCTGGCTGTGTGAGCCTTCCTCACCAGGAGTACCGGAGTAAAGAGGAAGCGGGGCAGAGGTTAGAATTAAAAGTGGTTAGAACCAGACGCGTCCCCTCACCACAGCTTAAGTAGTGTCACTGAGCTCGGAAGTGAGTAATACTCCGCCGGCCCAAGTGATCGGGACCCTATGAAACGGAGTAGCTGTCACAGAGGTAAAATACCTGTGGGATCTAACACGTGGCGCCCAACGTGGGGCGTGGCCAAAAAGAGAGGATTTCGCCGCGCCTAAAGAACCTAGATAGCCCGGAGAGGTTATCATTTGGGGGAGATAACCCCAGGATTGATTGAAGGAGCAGCGCGAGTCAGAGAGGACTTCGTGAGCTGTTCAGGAGCGTAGCGGGGATCAACCGACGCTCTCAACCTGTCCAGGAAGCGGAGTGACGCGGACAGGAGTAGCAGCAGACGTCGCTGAGGACACCCAGACCGACAGGGGCCCAGAGGACTCTGCAGGAAGGCAACGCTCGACTCCATCCCTTGCCTCGGAGGTACCACGAGGGGCCTTGGAGGAGAGCAACTCGAGACGACAAAGACAAAGAAACGCCAGACCAGTCTAGTGATGGCTGAGGCGAGTGGTGACGGAGTGCAAGGGGAGCCCCGATTAGAAGGAGCGTCCCTCTTTAAGGCACTCAAGACACCTGGCGAGGAGGAAATGGAGGCGCCTGCCCCGTCGGAGGCAGGGTCGACGGAGGAGCCAGGTGCAATAGGGCCGGCGGTCTCTCAGGTTCAGGATTGGGCTATAATCCATGTTGTCCCTTGGGGGCAAGGATGGAAAAAATGGGAGGCTGCAATCCGGCATCACGTAGCTTCAAGGTGTATGGATATGGAAAAAGAAGAAGTCGGTAGAGCGGTCGATGCGGCTTGCAGTGAGAATCAGACTTTTCGGACAACCGAAGTGACGAAACGAATTTGGGTTCAGGTGGAACCGTCCCCTGAGCCAGGGACGAAGAAGGATATAATACAGAAGTGGCTGGAATGGGCAGTGAAGGTGATATGGCCCAACGGCGTGGAGGAGAAGCCCATACCCATAGCCTCGTGGATCAGTCCCCAACGAGAATATGATCCTATTATTAAGATGTTGGGGAAAGTAACAGGCACTGGTGCAGTTGAAGTGGGAGTAAAAGTCACTGCAGCTAAGCAGTACAAAGAGCACCGAGAGTTATTGACACAGTTGGAGAGGTATCGGGGAAGGGCCGAAGAGCTGTTCAAGGATACTCCTGAAAGTATAATGGGATCCCAGATAGAAGAAGCAGAAACCGGCTCGGAGTATGACTCCGAGTTGGACTCTGAGAAAGACGGAAAATGGGATCTGAAAGGAACAACCCTGCATCTAGGGGAGCGGCCCTACAAGCTCGAGAGTGCATCAGAGACACCACAGGAGGTGCAACCCCTCCGGAGGGACCAGGAGGACCGACTGAGGAAGGAGTATAACTGGCCTTCTCCATTCGGCCTGCTGGGTGAACCAGTTTGAGAGAAGACTCCGTCAGACTGGCTTCCTGAGCTAAAGCCTGTTCCAGCCGAAGCCCTGAAATGGAGGGGCCAGACCCAGCGGTCAATGTATCATCACTATGGTGAGCCATGGGAGTTAGAGGGACATGGGCTGATTATTTTGACAAACTCCCAGTATAATCCGAGGAATAATAACTTCAAAAAGGAGTTAAAAAATCAAGCAGGCAGAGAATATGTGGAGGAGTTAAAAGAAATAGTTAAGAAATTGAAGGGATCGGAGAGAGGAACGAAGGTCATAATCACCAGTGGTGGAGGGACTAAGCACTTCGCTATCATACACGTTCCGGTGCCAGGATACCCAAAAGGACAACCTTCAGAGGAGTATGAGCAACGGCTGGTTGAAGCTCTGGAAGAAGGACTGAAAAGCGCCAGTAATGCAGGCTATGCAAGAGTGACAATGTGTGTCGACGGGGTCAGATCAGGCGACCTGCCCTGGATCGTGGCTGAGCAGGCCATGGTACGAGCTGGGCGTTTGCACACCACCGGAGCAGCGGCCTGGTCTGGGATCGCAGAGTTGGTCCTGGTCACCTCCAAGAAGCAGCATAAAGAGTTCCGGGAGCGGCTGTCCGTGAAGCTGAGGCGGCAAGGAGGTGAGAATACCTGGGCTCCAGTGCCCAGAGAGACGCCAGGAGCCCCGCTGAGGACATCGCGGCTTAAAAGTACTTCAACCCCGGGTAAAGATGATGGGGAAAAGCCATCAACATCTCAACAACAGCACTTCTCAGTTAAGACTCCAGTGCGGGTGGAGACTGAGGCAGTAACCCCAAAGGTGAAGGCCTCCCCGGCAAGACTCAGCCTGCAACCAATGAATAACTACGTTGGAATGCGGACAGAAGGAAATACGGGAGTAGCGACCTTCACCTATCGAGTACCATCTCCCACTTTGCCAGAGGTAGTCAACTCGTCGACTCGAAGGCTACCAGTTACACCACGGCAAGAAGAACGGGGAGAGCTGATGGTCTCATCTGGCCACGAAGGGCGACAGCCGGAGTATAGTGACATCAGTGAAGACAGCAGCAGTGATGGTGAAAGAGAGAGAGAAAGTGAGGAGGAGGTGGATGCCATGACTTCTGCACGATAGGATGATATCACCGGGGCTATTGAGCTGAGAGTAGGACAGAGGAAGGGGACTAAGAAGAAGACCCCGGTGTACTCTGTCTATCGCACCTCAGAGAAAATGGCCCGTGATATTTCCTTCGGGTATGTAGAAACTAGAGATGGGCGGAAGGCCTACATGCCCGAAGCAGGTCAACAGGATTATGGAATACCAACGGAATGGACAGAACGACTAGAAGAAGAGGTCATCCTGCCAGTGAAAGCACCGGTAAGGGAGTGGGCTAACTTCCTAATGGCCCCCACCTACCCCACACTGAGAAGCCATGAGCCACTAACAACCAATTTCAAGAATGCCTTTTTGGCAATCACACACGATGTCATGCTGCGTCGCCTGAAGAAATCTGCTCTTAAATATGCAAGAGAGACAGAAATTCAATGCCGACGGGAAATTTCCTCTAGTGATGAGGAAGAAGTAAGGATCCCCTCCCAAGATAGAGCTGAGCGGCAGGTGCGCCGGCATACGAGGGAAGTAGCGGTGGATGCTAACGGAGTTGGCGCGCCAGCAGCAACAGGAGGAGGTTCAAGCTTTGAGGAGTTTAAAAAGATAAAGGCGCTAGTGCCAGAAAGATCCCCGACGCAGAGTCTGCAAGAGTACCTGAAGCAGCACTGGCAGATGGTGATGACCTGCACACAAGATAACCCAGCACGACTGATGTGGCTATCCCGTGCCACTGGGCAAGCACTAGGCCCAGAGGAATCGGCAGAGGAACATTATAAAAGACTAGTTTTAGAGGACTTCGATGATAAAGATGCCAAGATAGAAAAGGCACGGGGACAACTAGACCAAGGACAGACTTTGTCACAAGTGTGGCATGTCCTAAGTAATGCAGTCCCCGTGGGTCGGAATGTGCAGGCACTCAGGAGGCTGATGAAAGGTCGGAAAGGTGAGATGGAGTTCGTCACCCTGCATCCTGCAGACAGTACACAGGAGCAGATAAGGGAGGCGGTGAAAAGGTGGGACCTCAAGAGGAAGTTCGAGGAACAAAGGCGGGCCGAAGAGGGTCAACGTACTCAACAGAAGGCTGCCACCCCGAAACCCCCACCAAACCCACAAAATCAGCAAAAGAAAACAGATCAGCGACCTAACTTCCAAGGTCCTCCTAAGAGCGCCACGGGCAACCGACCACAAGACCAGAGACCTCCGAGAGGAGACTCTACAAATAAGAGGCCTGGATATCTGCCATTTGAAGAGTTTAAGAGGTTAACGCCAGAGCAGAAGGAAGCCCTCCGACTCGCCCGTCAGCAGATGGCGGCGGGAGGGAAGAAGGAGTAATGGACACGACAGCTCAAGTCACCCTGGAGCATGCTTACCGAGTCAGGGATAAGATCTACACCCAGGTTAACGGAGTTCCGTATTTGGTGGATTCAGGGGCTGAGGTGTCAATGACACGGAGGGCCCTGAGTCCTAAAGGGAGGTTGATGGTGCAGTTGGCGGATGCCTCCATCGCTGAAATCCCCTATGGCATCTGGAGGGGGATTATATGGATCCTGGGGACCTATGACTTGGTGACCATTACGGATTTAGAAGGATTACATCAGAAACCACGAGACCGCAGGAAGGTGGAGAAACGTCTGAAGATTTTGCAGGCGCGCCTGGTCAAGATACCTACGGTCGAGGACCAGGCCGGAGGGGCCTGGTATAAGCCGGTTAATGTTCCAGAGGTGACAGAGCAGAAACTACAGGAGAGCAATCTCTCTCCAGAAGGGAAACAGCGGTTGAGGGAGATCATCTCCAACGCAAAAGTAGCGAGATTTAAAAATGACTGTGGCGATCTAGGAGCCAAGTACATCCATACCATAGAAGGGGGAGTACATCCACCAGTTCGACAGTACCCCTTAAATCCGGGAGCAGTGAAAGAAATGGACCTCATAGTTAGAGAGCTACTGACTCTGGGGGTAATTCGTCAGGAATTAAATCCAATCACCAACAGCCCGATACAGGCAGTCAAAAAGCCAGAATCTTCAGGAGGAGGCTGGCGACCGGTGATTAACTTCAAGGCTCTAAATAGAAGAACAGTAGCTAACAGAGCTAGCCTTATCAACCCGCAAGGGACTCTAAAGACTCTAAAGTTAAAACCTTTTAAATCCTGTATCGACTTGGCAAATGGATTTTTCTCCCTACAACTGACACGAGGATCCCAGGGGAAGACGGCCTTCACCCACAAGGGAAGATCCTACGTTTGGGAGAGACTTCCACAAGGCTACAAAAATTCTCCCAATGTTTTCCAAGCAGCAGTTATGGATGTGCTTGACGGACTAGGCGCCACTATTTATATAGATGATGTGTTCATTGCAGATGACACGGAAGAGCAGCACTTGGACAGATTGCAGAAAATTGTGGAAAGATTAACCGCTGCAGGACTCAAGCTGAACTTGAAAAAGTGTCAGTTTGGGCGAAAGCGAGTGGATTATCTGGGTTTCCAGGTGTCTGACGATTTGGGACTATCTGAAGTGTACAGACAGAAGATCGAACAGATAGAACCCCCGTCGTCACTGAATGAACTGCAAAAAGTATTAGGACTATGTAACTATGTGAGAGACTATGTTCCAGGGTATCAGAGGTATGCTAAACCCCTGTATGCCAAACTAAAGAAACCAGATGAGACAACCGCATGGATTTGGACAGCGACGGATCAAAGCAACTTGGACGAGCTGAGACAAGCTATCCAAGGGGCTCTGAGGCTTGAACCCCGAAGTCCAACAGCAAGACTGGTTGCAGAAGTATGTTGCGATGAGGATAGTGCTACAGTAAAGGTGAGCAATGAAGGAGGTGGACTAGTCACCTTATGGAGTTATACTCTGACTTCGGTGGAGGTGAAGTTTCCCCCTGAGGAGAAGGAGCTTGCAGTGCTTGCACGGTACTGGAGCTCCTTAAAGGATTTGGCACAAGGCCAGGGAATCCGAGTCATCACCGAAAGTCAAGTACACCGTTTCCTCAGAAAAGCCACTATTGAGAGCACTAAAGCAACTAACGCCAGATGGGGCCGGTGGGAAGACATCCTACTGGATCCAGATCTTGAGATTGGACCACTGCAACAGGGTGTTCCAAAAGCAGCAGCGGCTGAGAAACCGACGCAAGAAGAATATGATTGGACTCTTTTCACAGACGGCTCGAGAAAAGGACCAGACGACACCGCGTACTGGGGATTTATTCTCAAGCTGAAGGGTAAGGAACAGACCCGCCAGCGAGGGAAAGCACCCGGCAGCGCGCAGGCTGGGGAAGTGACAGCAGTGTTGGAGGTCCTGTTAGAGCTGGAAAAGAGGAAGATTAAAAGGGCAAAAATAATAACAGACAGTTATTATTGCGCCCAAGCATTAAAAGAAGATTTGACTATCTGGGAAGAAAATGGATATGAAAGTAGCCCATGAAGATTTGTGGAAGAAAATTGCGGAGCTACGGATGAACCTGGATTTGGAGGTTGTACATCAGAAGGCCCATGTAAAAGAAGGAGCTCACTGGCAAGGAAACGAAGAAGTGGATCGTTTCGTCCAGATGAGGAAAATTGTCTTTGTCGGGATCGAGAAATGGGACAACACGCCCCAGGGTAAACTTGTCCCGAAAGACTGCGTGAAGGGGGTAACGGAAGCAGTGCATGAGGCACTAGGCCATGCCGGAGCTGACCCGACGCGCAGGGAGCTGAGTAGACAGCAGCTATGGATTCCAGTATGGGAAATCCGGCGTGTTCTCAAAGACTGCGTCAAGTGTGGTCGGTACAACGCAGGTCGGCGGGGGCAGCGCATGGGAGGACTCACCATCAAGAGCACTGTTCCCTGGGGGTCGATATGTATGGATGTAGCAGGACCCTTGGGGATAACAGGTATGAAAGGGGAAAAATATCTGTTAGTGTTGGTGGACTCTATGTCAGGATATGTTGCAGTGAAACCGGTGCGCCAAGCGAATGGCTCCAGTGTAGTCAGCATGCTAGATCAGGCATGCTGCTATATGGGAATACCCAAGGAACTGAGAACGGACAATGGAACGCATTTTCGAAACGCTAAGGTGGACCAGTGGTGTCAGGACAATGGGGTGATGAGAGTGTATTCACCACCCTATACACCGCAGGCCAACGGAGTAGTCGAGCGAACCATTGGACTGGTAAAGAGCTGGATTGGCAAAAATGCTAATGGAAAGGAATGGAGTACTAAAGTCCTAGAGCTGGTCAAGACCCTGAATGACAGGCATCGACAAGGGAGGCCCTCGCCAGCAGAGGAGTTGAATCAACGCCCCTTCACGTCACAGGAGGCGGGCAGAAGCTCAGATGACAAGAGGCCGTCCCTCGATGACAAAATGTCACTGCAGGTTGGACAGCGAGTATGGATTAAAGCACAAGCTCACCCAGCTGGAGCAGCTGTAAAAGCAAAGTACGACAAGACTGACATAGTGACTGAGATCTTAGACCGAAACACGGTTCGGTTGAAGAAGTCAGGAATCCAAGGAGTAGAGCAGCTGAAACCAGTTCCTGATTAGGTGACCTAGGAACCAAAAACCATGGCCAGTAGCACACCTTGCCTACCACCCTATGTCAGACTGGCCACTGTTAAAGGGGTGGTTATCATGAGACGCAGTACCGAGGGGCTCTGGGCAGGCAGAGCCCTTGAAATGTTGGAGTTTGCAAAGGAAGGGGTTCTTTCAAGAGAGAAAGAGTTCCTGCAGTGGAAAGAAATTAAAAATAGCTGTGTGGTGTGTTGGAAACCCACCACTCTGGGCGTCCAGTGGGAAGGCCCAGGAAGAAATAAGCCCCTCCGGGCTGAAGCAAACCGGAGGGAGTTCAGGGGGATGCACCCCAAACCAGTAAAGGTGCTGGATGGTCACGTGTGTGGACTATGCCGGCTGAACGGTTTACCCCGACTGAAGTTTTACACTCAGTGGGATTTAAGAGGAGGAAAAGTAGATTGCAGAGAGTGTACCTGCCAGTGGGATGGTGAACGGCTCCACCCATGTGGCAGCTGCAAGCTGCAGCAAGAAAGCGGACGTCTGCTGCAGGTCGCCACCGCAGATGGATGGCAGGTGAGGAAATTCCTGGATCCTCTGCAGCGCTTCACAACAGCGATGGCAGAAGGAGGAGAACGAGGAGAGAGTGGGAGTGACCCACTCAGCTCCCCTGATCCTGGCTCGCCGGAGACCGAGGGCCCTTCTGCACCGCCCCTGCCGCCGGACCCCTCATCAGCGAGAGGGCGAGGGAAGGGAGCAGCGAGACATCCTGAGCAGGAGCAGTTGTGGAAGGAGGCAATTAGAAGAGGATGACCTTACAGTCCGGCTCGGACGGAGATCCACGAGCCACCGCCATCAATGGAGCAGGCAAATATGGTGTTTCGAGTGCAGAGGGACCCCGATGACCCAGGATACTCCCCTATCTCGAGAGATCTGAGAGAGGATCAACGGGAGATGGCGGAGAGCCAGGGATGGATTGGACCATGGGAGCTGACCACTTGGGGCCGTCTGATAGAGGAAGTCTACTCTGACCCCTCTCTGCCGGTCCACGATTTGGAACAAGTTCCAAGAGAGGCTGGAGCAAGGAGCACCAACCTGTTCTACAGTACCACAAGCCTGGATGCATGGGGCCACCAGGCGGTGCGAGCCAAAGAAAAGAGTAAGGAGTATGTGGTGACGCCAGAGGTGTGGCGAAGAGAAGGGGTGGTCCAAATGCCGGGGACGTGGGCAGGGCATGCGGCCACGCCTACCTACCCTGAACAGCTGACCAGGGTGCGAGTGGCGGTTCAGACGGTGCTCATTCCCTTCCGAGGGATCTACTCAGTCGGAGCCACAGTAACGTGCCTGGGAGAACTGCCAAGGCCTGAGGAGGCAAAGAAAGAGGGGAAAGGGAAGTGGAACCCTTTCCAACGATTCCAGTTGAAAAAATGGAGCCGCAAGTCCCAGCAGTAGTTGATACTGGGACACAGGGACGGGCACAGAGACGGAAGAATAGGTGGCAAAAGAGGAGTGCCCGTGAGCCCTACATAAGGCTGCCAAATCAAAAGGTATGGTTGAAATACCCGAAAAAAGACTATTTGTATAATTGGATGTATTGTGGATCTGCAGCATACTGCTGTAGTACCAGGGAAGTAACCAGATCAGCCAACTTATCTAAGCCTGAAGAAGGGCAATTAGGAGGTAAAGTGTTTCGTGGACATGAACTGCAGTTCTCCTCGTTGGATTATGAACTTTTCAGAGGCCGATGGAAGAACCAGCCCGTGGTGGGATGCCCTGAGGCGATGCCTTGGATCCTTAATACAGTACACCTTCAAGTCGACTGCGAGCTGTTCAAACTCCGCTGGGGGGTCAATCATTGCCAACCATGGTTAGGGACGTATGTGGAAATATGGCTTGGAAGCCTGCTTATATGGACTAACAGCCTTCACACTCACCAGAGGTTGCAGCAGAGAATTAAGGACCCAGAGCGAGTTGTAATGGAGAATCAGCACCTGCCTCTGAGAGTGCGGGAAAAGGATTTTCCCAATTCACGCCAGTCTATGGAGAGTCTACCCAAGACACGGAGGGATGAACCTCACCCCATTCTGCCAAGCCCTGACAGATGGGGAAGATTGGTGGAATTGTTGGACCGCCGAGGTGAGCCTCTAGTTGCCGAATTGGCAATGATACGGGCTGAGACACCTCGTCGGCCGACGGGACGAGTCATTATTACCTGTTACACTTGGATGTGGAAGGGCTTTGACCCACATGTCAAGAAAAAATATAAAGTATACAACTGTGATGAGGACCATCCTTGGCCATTGATGAGACCACTCATGATAGCGCGGCTGTGGAGGGATCCATCAGGACATCTGCACTTGCCACGACCCAGAGTAACGGTGGTTCCTCTGACATCTGGAGACAGGGGGAGGAGCTACTGGCTGTGATTAACACTGAGCCTCGTAGGGCCTAGATGCATTTACCACCTGAGGCCTTGAGAAGCAAGCAGCATGGCTAGAAAAACTCTATTCTGCCCTACAAGATGGATTATTTTGAAAACTATAGTTGGCTTTCTGGGACTTTCAGCTATTTTGATATTTTTGTATTTTCATGGAAATGGATTCTGGGAGAGTGATCATGTGAGGATCAGCTATACTTCCACTGAGAGGTATAACCAGACCTGTTGGAAGGTCAAAAGGGAAATGGTCACAATAAGGAACTTTTCCTTATTATGTGATGAAGATGGAGAAGAAAACTGCACGGAAGCAGTGGCTGCTTTTAATGTTTCGATCCTGTTGCAATTCTTTGACTCCCAAAGGAAAAAAGAAGGGGGAGTAATCGAGGCAATTGATGTTGAAGGTGAAACTCTGCTTTTGCATGGCATTATCCCCCAACGAAATGAGACTCGAGTGGTGCAAGCTAATTGGATTCAGGTGGACGGACAGAACCCGTATTGGTACTACACGCAGGCATGTGTCAAAGGGAGGAAGATAACTTACTGGGCTGAAGAGGTAACTCAGCCAGCTCACCACCTCCAGCAACAATGTCATGCCACATTCCCGAAGCCGGAGGTGTTTTGGGGAAATCTGAACTTGACATGCGGTATGCAGACCCAACTAAGAAAGCATGAGGGTGATGACACGATGGACCCCCCTACAGCTCATGGACGAAACTTCGCAGCAGCTAGCAACCCTACCCCGAGGCCTGCTAGACAACCAGCCAGGAAAGAACCTCCCCAGGTTCCAGAGTCTTACCCAGAAAAGATGAGAAAATGCATGGAGGAGAAAATCTTCAAGCTTGACCCTTGCTACTGGAGTTTGGGGCCTATAGTATGCAAAAGACAGCACTATTTGGCCCTGAGCCAGGCAGAGGAGAGAACTTGGAGAGTCTGGGACAATGACTGGTTCGGGAGAGGAATGAGCAGGAGGGGGGATCCACCCGATTCGGGGGGAATCTGGATTGATGACTGGCTGAATCAGAGTCTGCCATGGGTATGGAGGAGAGGAGTAACCCATCTGAGGGCGACCGCTGACATTGTGACACAGCCCAGCCAACTGGGAGGCCCAGAAAGGTCGGAAATGTATGTCCAAAGAATCCCAACACCCGATGAATTATGGTCTGCGCCATCAGGAGACTTCGATAAGATCGACCGATGTGTCCTCCAGAAAATGGCGGAAGATCTTGATGGGAAAGACTACTCGAAAGGTGAAGGAACAGTGTCACAGTATTGGGCATCCCCAAGGTGTGACATTACCCAGGTAGGAGCCTGGAGTGAGGGCTATTGGAAGTACAATTGTTCCCGAATGAAGAGCCATAACACCATGAAGGGAGTACTGGAGCAGTGGCCGCTGTTTTGGGCTGCCCCTGATAAGACTCGAACATGGTGGGGTCTGCAGAAGGAAGAAACCGAAGCCTGGGTTTTACCATGCCTGTCACAAACAAAGAATTATTGGATTAAGTATCAATACGTGGCTACAGTCTATTCCACTGGGGAAGGACTCTATGAATGGTATAGATGGACTGGCATCAGACCAAGTGTGACCTTAACCCCGAGACCGTGGAAAATGAGATGTAATCGGGCTAACGATACCTGCACCATAGAGCTAGCACGGAGACCCTGCAATGAGTTGGATGGCTGGAGTAATGACTGTAATGAATGGTATGGCAGAAGTTACGAGGCTTACCAGCAGGGCACCACCTGGGTAAGAAATGATGTTCATTTGCTTAAGAATCTGACCAGAAGGAGGCAGAAAGACCCAGGGTGGCAGCGAACACCAGGACCAGGACGGTACACCTGTGTAAAAGCCCTACTAGGTCCAATGGTGAATCAGCGTCAACTGACCGGGAAGATAGTGCCTGCAGTGAACAAAGCAGAACTCACCAGGCTGGAGGAATATGCATTTCGCAAAAGCCTGTGTGATGGAAAAGAAGTAGAGGGGTTCAAATGGATCGGACCTAACAAAATGTACAACAATGGAACTTGTGAAATGCCACAGGAACATTGGTTGCAATGTAATGGGCGCGACTGTACAGTAGCAGAGCTGTATGGAAGAACTGTGCTCGAAGGTATTGAAGAAGTACCTAAGGAAATAATAGAGAAGATTGAAGATGGAGCAAAGGCTCTGGGAACAGAGCTTTGGGCGATTTTAAGAGCACTTCTGCCCTGTGCCTTGATTGGAATAGGAGTCATCCTGTTGGTGCCGCTCCTAGGAGGACTGATCAAGTCTGGAGTCAGAGGACTCTGCAGAAGGGGGCGGAGGAAAGAAGCTACGCCCAGAAACCGGGAGGAGTTGGAGCTCCTCCTACGCGAGGAAAGATTACCTCGCGAGTAAAGGGTTCGATTTGCCAATCCGAACCCATAATGGGACTTGCCTGCGTGACAAGGGAGACCGCAACCAACATTGAAGCCTTTGACATGACCACGGAAACAGGAAATTGGACTGGATCAACCACAGCGCCTCCTTGGCAGATTAAGGAGTTTAAAGGAAAGGTCACGGAGTTCGTCACCTTGGAAGTAATATGGTTTGTCTTCTGCTGCACAGGGCTCTGGGCTGGAAGTCAGGCATTCAGGGTCCTCTGCCTTGTTGAAGGAATGGTACGAGTACTGATCGTAAACGTGTGGAGAGGTGAGCCCGTATACACCACGTCTTGGTTCGTCGCCTTCCTTTTAGGAAGGCTCAAGATTGACACAACCAAAAGAGGAATCATGAGAATGATTATCCTGGTCATCTGGTTGGTACTGGACTTGGCCTCAATGTGGTACCCAGTAGCATATTGGGCTAGGCTGGTACTGGAAGGACTGGTGGTGGTGGGCTTACTGAGCTACATGTACTCACAAGTCAGCAAGTTGAAAGGCAACCATGCTTCAAGGTGGGCACTCAAGTTACTTCGATTGTGCCTGTGGGGATTCGGCTGGGGAATTCTGAGTGTCTTGAGTATACTGGAAGTCACCACCAATCTACCCCTGATCGTCTGGTTCGTGCTGTATGGACATCTGTTTCCTCAACCAGTTCGGAAGGAGCCGGATAGCGGTTCGCCCAGGGAGGGGAGAGCCAGGACAACCGACACCCGACGTTGGACGAGGGGCGTGGAACACATGTACGAAGAGGCCCCACTCTGAAAACAGACTGGAAGGCGTCAACCTCGTCACAAAGGCAGCCCAAAGCATTCGCAAGCTATGGCTAAGTTAACGAGAATCACCCAATTAAAATTTATGTAACCATGTATGAACAAGGAAGTAAGCAGGAAGCGAAGGGAACCGCCCGTAGGAGGCGGAGCTAAAGGATATAACCAGTGGAGCACAAAGAGGAAGTGGTCAGTTCAAGATCGGGGAGCGCAGAGACAACAAGACAACAGGATGTCAAGCACCACCAGCAACGCAAGTACAATGTCGGCAACAACCTCAGCCACCACTATGTTCATAGGAGTAAGTACAATTCCAACTTATCTCCAGAATTGCACTGAACCCCCAGAACCCGAGATCAAATTTAATAGCATTGATTTCTGGGTATTCGAGTGTATATGGTTGGCCTTCTGCTGCAGCGGAGATTGGTCTACAAAGCAACCCTTGAGGATCATAGCCCTATTCATCGGCTTCTTCAAAGCACTGATGGAACTCTTCATGCTGCAGAGAATGAAGATCACCCTGTCCTGGTTTGTCATTTACTTACTGGGACGCACCGACATCGAAACCAACAAGAAGGGGGTGATCAAAACGGTGGCATTGCTGATTTGGTTGCTGCTCGACATCGCAGTGGACGTCATTGGAAATGACTGGAACATTGGATATCTGTTTGAAGGAGTCTCTTTGGCTGTCTTCTTGGGGTATCTACTGACCTGGACGTTGGTCAGATATGGAAGACCAGGATGGTGTCAGCTTGACCGGGTCATTATCGGAACCGTATGGGCCCTGGGCTGGATAGTCCTGACGTCCGTCTGCTGTGCTGGAGCTGAAGCATCGGTCTCCATGGCGGGATGGTTCATGCTGTATCCCATCTTCTACCCCCGAGTCCAAGCCAAAGTGGCCGGAAGAACCCCACCTCCACAGAGGAGGAGCGGCTGGCTCGACCTGATCGGTAGCAGGTTTCAGGGAGGAGGAACCCTAGCCTGATCCAAAAGAAGGATGACCAACGCTCCGCTTGCAAGAAAAATGAGAAGAATAGTTGGAAAAATGATTAATCATTGTTAACTGATTTTGTTGTTTGATTATAGGAGGACGCCGGTTGCGGCGGGTGCGGGGCTACGCTGAGAGAAGCCGGCTGTTTGTGGAACCTGGGAATAAGAATGCAATGTTCCAGGTGCTACATGGAGGATCCTCACCCGCATGCAGTCCATGGCGTCCTCCAAGGAACAATGACCACACAAGTACCAGTGGAAACGGCTATGGAGCTCGAGGAGCAAGCTAGAATCATCTGGAGTTCGTTCTGGAACAGGGGAACGACCTGGATACCACGCGTCATCGTGGGAGGATTCTACACACCAACCTACACCCGCATTTGGGAGTTCCACGACAGATCTCGCCTTCGGACTACCCATTCTTTGGATGGGCGAATCCTGATAGCAGGACCTCGACGGCTACCTACACCATACCAGGCAGAACCCCGTACACCCCTGTCCTCGGTGCCGCGGCGTTCAGCAGAGTCCGGAACGGAGCATCGAGATGTGGAGACGCAAACGGATTTCGATGACATCGGTGTTGAGGAAGGAGACGGGGCTAATGAGGCCCACCTGGAAGAGATGGCGGAAGCCGTGGAACAACAGCTAAGAGTGCCTACTCCTGCAGCAGAGCCTCTGGGCGTTCCAGCGGAAGAAGCACCCACATTGGCGGCAATGCTTGAGCAGCTTGACGCGACTGAGTGGCCGAGAGAAGCCGCTCTGGCACAGCTCCCGGAAAACCGGCTCGAATGCATTGAAGTACCCAGAGAGCGATACGTTCCTGCGCTTTTGGAATCTATCTCTGATGAGTCTTGGGATGGTGGTCTGTAAAATCATCGAAAGGTAACCTGCAATCTCAAGAAGGGGGTGTCGAATGAAGTGGGTTGAAGTTGAGATCTTGGTTATTCGATGGCCTAAGCCTGGTACTATGTGGACAATCACAATTCTGATTTATGTAAAATGATAAAGTTGATTAATGGAATGTGACAAATGATCTGTGTGATTCTAATCAAAGTAGAGAAGAGTGTGTGTGTAACACAGAAGTGATTTGAGCACAGCATGTAAGGAGAATTGTGCAATCTTGGAGAATCACTGAGCAGGGTAAATGAGGAACTGAAACCTGTTGCCTAGGAATCGGAGGGAGCAGAAAGGAAATAATAAGTTAAAAATAGTCTTAACTGGAAAAGTACTAAACAGGCCATGTATTACAAGAAATGAAGTAAATGGCTAAGTCAAACACCATAATTGGTATTCAAACAGTGGAGTGATAATTTGTCATGATGATGTTTAGGAAATAGGATGTGTCTTGAGATGTGGACTATAAAAAAAAGGTGCATAGAAGCATCGGGAGAGATTCTAGGGAACCCAACCCAACACCAGGACGAGTCTGCTGATCGGACCCAGCCAACCCAGATGTGGACAATTAATTGACTTCAAATCGTCTTTGTGAGAATTCTCCCTGCCATGTCAGATGAGGATTGGAAGAACCTAAGCTGTTGGATATAAAGGGAATATCCGAATAACAGTAAGGATTATAAAAGAGGACAGTCAACTGAAGGGATTTAACATTTCTCTTTTTGGACTTCTCCTTTTTACCCCCAGTCCCACTGAGGCAGTAAAGGACTGGACTTTGGGTGTGGCCGCTTCGGCCGAGTGACTCACTAGAATTCAGTCTCTTCCAAAAGGATTTAAGGACAGAATTGGACACTTTCAAGCCCCTTCTTCATCAACCCAGCTCATAAGTAATTATTTTGATTGAAATTAGGTTTTTGATTTATTCTGTTTTTAAAGTTAAGATTTTAAGCTGATTGTTAATATCCCAGAATTGACTGAGACTTGATTTTGAGCTAGATGCAACCTGCTAAGTTTAAGGATCTAATTCCTTCATTATTATGCTCTTCAGTGCCATGTGCCAACACAGTGCAGAGCAGCTACCTAAACTCTGCTCCCAGTGAGGTCGATTATCTCGTCAATAGTTTTACATCCTCACTGCGTACGACTTTAGATACTGTGGCTCCTCTGAAAAGGAAAGCTTCAAATCAGAAGTGCCTGACTCCGTGGTATAATTCACAAACGCACAGCTTAAAGCAGATAACCCGAAAGCTGGAGAGGGAATGGCGTCTCACTAAATTAGAAGATGCTCATTTAGCCTGGAAAAAGAGTTTGTTGCTCTATAAAAAAGCCCTCCGTAAAGCTAGGACATCTTACTACTCATCACTAATTGAAGAAAATAAGAACAACCCCAGGTTTCTTTTCAGCACTGTAGCCAGGCTGACAAAGAGTCAGAGCTCTGTAGAGCCGAGTATTCCTTTCACTTTGACTAGTAGTGACTTCATGGATTTCTTTACAAATAAAATTTTAGACATTAGAGAAAAAATTATTCATAACCATCTCAAAGATTTATCTTCATGTTCAGCTGCTTTCAGCACTGCTGGTATTTGTTTAGACTCTTTGGCTCCAGTTGGTCTTTCAGAGTTAACTTCAATAGTTACTTCCTCCAAACCAGCAACATGTTTATTAGATCCCATTCCTACTAGACTGTTCAAAGAAGTCTTTCCAGTTATTGATGCTTCTATCTTAAAAATTATCAATCAGTCTTTATTAGTTGGCTATGTACCACAGACCTTCAAGGTGGCTGTTATTAAACCACTACTTAAAAAGCCATCACTTGACCCAGCTGTCTTAGCTAATTATAGGCCAATCTCCAACCTTCCTTTTCTCTCAAAGATTCTTGAAAGAGTAGTTGTAAAACAGCTAACTGATCATCTGCAGAGGAACGGTTTATTTGAAGAGTTTCAGTCAGGTTTCAGAATTCATCACAGTACAGAAACAGCATTAGTGAAGGTTACCAATGATCTTCTTACAGCCTCTGACAGTGGACTCATCTCTGTTCTTGTCCTGTTGGACCTCAGTGCAGCTTTGATACTGTTGACCATAACATTTTATTACAGAGATTAGAGCATACTATAGGTATTAAAGGTACTGCACTGCAGTGGTTTGAATCATATTTATCTCATAGACTCCAATTTGTTCATGTAAATGGGGAGTCTTCTTCACACACTAAGGTTAATTATGGAGTTCCACAGGGTTCTGTGCTAGGACCAATTCTATTTACATTATACATGCTTCCCTTAGGCAGTATTATTAGAAAGCATTGCATCAATTTTCATTGTTATGCAGATGATACTCAGCTTTACCTATCAATGAAACCAGATGACGCACATCAATTAGTTAAACTGCAGGAATGTCTTAAAGACATTAAGGCCTGGATGACCTCTAATTTCCTGCTTTTAAATTCAGATAAAACTGAAATTCTTGTTCTCGGCCCCACAAATCTTAGAAACATGATGTCAAACCAGATACTTACTCTGGATGGCATTACTTTGGCCTCCAGTAACACTGTGAGAAATCTTGGAGTCATTTTTGACCAGGATTTGTCCTTCAATGCTCATATTAAACAAATATGTAGGACCGCTTTTTTGCATTTGCGCAATATTTCTAAAATTAGAAACATCCTTTCTCAGAGTGATGCTGAAAAGCTAATTCATGCATTTATTACTTCTAGGGTGGACTATTGTAATTCATTATTATCAGGCTGTCCTAAAAGCTCCCTGAAAAGCCTTCAGCTGATCCAGAATGCTGCAGCTAGAGTACTGACAGGGACTAGAAAGAGAGAGCATATTTCTCCCATACTGGCTTCTCTTCATTGGCTCCCTGTTAAATCTAGAATAGAATTTAAAATTCTTCTCCTCACATACAAGGTCTTGAATAATCAGGCCCCATCTTATCTCAAAGACCTCGTAGTACCATATCACCCCAACAGAGCACTTCGCTCTCAGACTGCTGGCTTACTTGTGGTTCCTAGGATACTTAAGAGCAGAATGGGAGGCAGAGCCTTCAGCTTTCAGGCCCCTCTTCTGTGGAACCAGCTTCCAGCTTGGATTCAGGAGACAGACACCCTCTCTATTTTTAAGATTAGGCTTAAAACTTTCCTTTATAATAAAGCTTATAGTTAGGGCTGGATCAGGTGACCCTGAACCATCCCTTAGTTATGCTGCTATAGGCCTAGTCTGCTGGGGGGTTCACATAATGCACTGTTTCTTCTCATTCACCTTATTTACTTAGTTTATACTCCACTCTGCATTTAATCATTAATTGATATTAATCTCTGGCTCTCTTCCACAGCAGGTCTTTTCTCTCCCCTCAGCCCCCCTCAGCAGATGACCCCCCCTCCCTGAGCCTGGTTCTGCTGGAGGTTTCTTCCTGTTAAAAGGGAGTTTTTCCTTTCCACTGTCGCCAAGTGCTTGCTCATAGGGTTCGTTTTGACTGTTGGGTTTTCTCTGTATTATTGTAGGGTCTTTACCCGCAATACAAAGCGCCTTGAGGCGACTGTTTGTTGTGATTTGGCGCTATATAAATAAAATTGAATTGAATTGAATTGCTTGAGCTGAAATCCTGCATAATAAAATTTGACTCTAAAAAGTCAGTGTAATTCGTTGAGAATTATTCCCTTTTTAACGGCACAGTTATATAGTCCATGTAACAGTAAAAGTTGGGCAAGTTAAGCTATAATATCTGGTTCTATTTGGACACACTAGTCGTATGTAATCCACTTCACTTAACATATGTCCCTTGGGCTCACAGCCGAGCCGATAAAAATAATCTGGTCGGTGTCAAGCGCACAGATCTAAGGAGGGGGGCCACTATAACTATCTGGACTTTATTTCGGGCCTGGCTGTGTGAGCCTTCCTGACCAGGAGCACCGGAGTAAAGAGGAAGCGGGGCAGAGGTTAGAATTAAAAGTGGTTAGTACCAGACGCATCCCCTCACCACAGCTTAAGTAGTGTCACTGAGCTCGGAAGTGAGTAATACTCTGCCGGCCCAAGTGATCGGGACCCTATGAAACGGAGTGGCTGTCACAGAGGTAAAATACCTGTGGGATCTAACACCTGGAACGGTCCCTGCCAGCGTTTTTGCTTCCAGCTGGTCCTCCGGAAATCTTTGATCAGCACCCAGTCTCCTGGTCTGAGAAGGTGTAGGTTAGTTTGGGCTGATTGTGGAAGAGCTGCTTTAACCTGCTTATGGAGAGAGGTCAGAGCAGATGAGAGATTTTTACAGTAGCGTAACATTTCATCCTCACAGTGTTCTGTGGTTGGAAGAGGATGCCCTGGGGGCCCTATCCCCGTATTTGGTGGACGTCCAAACAAAATTTCAAAAGGGCTGAGGCCATATTTGACTCTTATTCTTGTCCTCATGTGCATTAACACGAGAGGTAAGGCTTTTAGCCAGCTGAGTCCCGTTTCTGCACAACATTTGCTCAGTTTGCTCTTTATAGAAGCATTCTCTCTTTCCACTGCCCCGGCACTAGCTGGATGATAGGCAAAATGATGTCTGATGTCCATTCCAAGGTAGTCGCTCACCTGTTTTAAAGCTGTGCTAACAAAAGCTGGTCCATTATCACTGCTGAGCTTACCTGGAGTTCCCCACCTTGGGATGATTTCTTGCAGTAAGGCTTTGGCCACTGCGCCTGCATCCTGTTTGCTAGAGGGAAAAACTTCTACCCATTTTGAGAACATGTCCACGATCACCAAGCAATACTTTTTACCTTCACATGGTGTGAGCTCTATGAAGTCCATTTGTAGATGTTCAAAAGGCCTATCTGGAGGTGGATGTGCTGCCGGTGAAGTTTGGATGCCTCTGCCTACATTATTGCACAGATCATACAAGACTTACAAAATTTTTGGGAGTAAATTTGGAATCCCTTTGTGAACCAGTGTTGCTGCATTTGTTCTATCATAACCCCTTTTGACACATGGTCCCTCCCATGTGTCAACTTAGCATAATGTGGGAAAAAATGTTTGGGGAGACATGGTTTGTTATCAGGACCATACCAAACCTCACCTGTTATGTAAGCCCCTGCTGTTTTCCATACCCGTTTCTCCTCTGGGGTAGCCATGCTCTGGATAGCCTGTACATCTGTGTTAGGAGATGGAGTTAGTGCGGTTTTGATGTTAATGCTGTGGTCTGGTTTCCCCTCCTGTTTAGCTGCTGTCTTTGCTGCTGCATCGGCTCTGGAGTTGCCTAGAGAAACAGAGTCTTTTGAGTTAGTGTGAGCATCAATTTACAAACAGCTATGGTTTTTGGGAGTAATAAGGCATCTAGCAATGCAGCCACTAGTTTGTGATGTGCAATGGGTTTCCCTGCAGCAGTCAGGAACTGCCGTTGTTTCCACAATGTGCCAAAATCATGCACTACCCCATAGGCATACCTGGAATCAGTGTAAACAGTGACTGTTTGATCCTTAGCAATTTCACATGCTTTTGTCAATGCTACAAGTTCTGCTGCTTGAGCTGAAAGGTGAGATGGTAATGAACCAGAGGCTAGAATGTCATGTTCTGTGACCACTGCATAGCCTACTTGATTTTTACCGGTGTCTGGGTTGCGTGATGCCGAACTATCCACAAAGACCACCAGATCAGAGTTAGTCAGCGGTGCATCCTGGAGGTCAGGCCTGGGGGAACAGATTTCAGAAATAGCTGCTATACAATCATGAGGTTGACCATCTGCTTCTGTGGGGAGAAGTGATGCTGGGTTTAGCACAGTGCATCTTTTAACTGTTACATTTGGCATCTCCAGTAATACTGTGTGGTACCTTAACCAACGAGCAGCTGATAAATGTGTAGTTTTTTGCTCTGTGAGGATCAGTGATACAGAATGTGGTACCAAAAGGGTTAAGTCAGAGTAGCCCACAAGGTCACGTGAAGCTAGAAGTGCCTTTTCAGCTGCTGCTACTGCTCGCAGACAAAGGGGGAGGCCTGCTGCTACTGAGTCCAGTTTGGATGAGAAATATGCCACCGGTCTTTGTCGCCCTCCATGTTCCTGCAATAAAACAGATGTGATGTATCCACCCTTTTCATCCACTGTCTGGGTGAATGGTTTATCAGGATTTGGTAATCCTAAAGTTGGAGCAGTCTGGAGTGTCAGTTTTAAGTCAGTGAAAGCTTTGTCAGCATCTTCAGTCCAGTCTAGTCTGTCATGTGCAGTCAGTCCCCTCCCATGTATCATTGCTGACAGTGGAGCCTCTCGCGCAGCATAGTTGAGTATCCACTGACAGCAATATGATGTCATGCCAAGAAAACTCATCATTTGTTTCTTTGTTTGTGGTTTTGGGATGGATTGAATCGCTGAAATCCTTTTTGGAGAGAGGGACTGACCGTCTGACGAGATCACGTGTCCCAGATAGGTGACCTTCTCCGAAGCCCACTGTAATTTGGAGAGGTTCACCTTGTGACCGTTTTCAGCGAGGTATTTTAACAGCTCTCTTGTGTCTGTCTCGCAGGCCTGCTTAGAAGGGGAACAGATCAGCAATTCATCAACATACTGCAACAAAGTGGAGCCCTCCGGAGGGAGAAAACCTGATAGGTTTTCTTTTAGTGCACTGTTGAAGACTGTGGGGGCCTCATTTAGGCCCATGGGGCAGCGTGTCCAAGTATAACTTTTCCCTTGGAAAGAGAAAGCAAACCAAAACTGACTGGCAGGATCAACCTTTATACTGAAAATTGCATTAGCCAGATCAATCACAGAAAAGTATTTGCTTTCTGGTGGAACTTGTGCCAATATGGTGTGGGGGTTGGGAACTTCAGGTGCCCTGGCATGTGTTGCTGCATTCACTGCTTGAAGATCTTGAACAAAGCGCCATTCTTCAGGCTGCCCTTTGTCCCTTATTTTTTTTACAGGAAATATTGGTGTGCGGACTTTCATTTCATTTCCCCCACATCATATTTACTGGTTGCCCACAAGTGCTCTGGGAAATCACGCAATTCTGGAGAGTCAGTTTCTTCCCATTGTTTATACTGTTGCACTCTTTTTAGCCACGGCCCCAAATCTTGCCAATCATCTCGCTCAGCTTTGGAAAGAGAAACATGTGGAATGCTGTCATGGATTGTGTAAAAACTGTTTTGTTCATCTGTGAGAATAATTTTAGCTGCACATCTATCTTTTGTCCAAAACACACTGTCTATTCGTACCCTCTCAGTGTTCTGCCTCTCTCTGTACCACTCTTCCTCAAACTGCTCATCAGCTCCCTCACACACATGTGCTGTTACATGTATCGAGTCTGCTGCCCTGTAATCAGATGTGTGTGTGTTGTTGTGCCAGCTTTACCAGTTCATCACAAACAGGAAACACAGCAGTCTGCTGGAGTCTCCACTCATATGCATACAGCGGCAGATCTGAACCATATTTAACCATCTGCATCATTCTGTTCACCCGTGTGATGATCAAACCGTCTTTCCCCGACTGTTAGATCCCACAGGTATTTTACCTCTGTGACAGCTACTCCGTTTCATAGGGTCCAGGTCACTTTCGTCAGTGGGGTATTACCCTCTCCTGCAACTCGGTGACACTACTTAAGCTGTGGCGGAGGGACTCGTCTGGCTCTAACCGCTGATAATCCTAACATATGCCCCGCTTCCTCTATACTCCGATGCTGCCGGTCAGGAAGGCTCACACAGCCGACCCCGAAATATAGCCCAATTAGTTATAGCGGCCCACCCCTAGATCAGTGCACTTGTTACTGACCAGATCTCTTTTATCGGCTTGGACAGTGAGCCCAAGGGACATAAGTAAAGTTGAAGTGGACTACTGAAGACTAGTGTGTCCAAAACAGAACCTAGATGTTAGAGCTTAACTTGCCTAGAATTTTACTGTTGCATGGATATAAGTGTACCTTAATAGGGAAAATAATTCTCAAAGAATTATACTGACTTTTTAGAGTCAAATTTTATTATGCAGGTTTCAGCTCAAGCGGTTTGCAATTAGCTCAAAATCAGTTCTCAATCAATTTTCAACATGCTATAATCAATTCAAAATTCAGATCTCAAAATCTACATAAATCAATTACTTAATCTTGATCAAGATGCATACTTATGAGCTGGGTCTATGAAGAAGGGGCTTGAAAGGGTCCAATTGTTTAAAATCCTTTTTAGGAAGAAAAGACCTCGAGTTGGTGCCTGGCCAAAAGCGACCACACCCAAAGTCCAGTCCGATACTGCCTCAGTGAAGTGGAGAAAAAGTGGAAGTCCAAAAAGAGAATGTTGATTTCCGTCTATTAACTGTCCTCTTCTATAGTCCTTACTGTTATTCAGAAATCCTTATTGAAATCCAACAGCTTAGGTACTTCCAATCTTCATCTGAAAAGGCAGGGAGAATCCAGCAGAACTGTTCAAAGTCGAATTAATCCCTGGAGGGTTTGGTCCAGTCCTCTCAGCAGAGCAGTTCTAGTCTGGGGAAGAAGCTCCTGAAATTCACCTCCGATGCTTCTGTGCATCGCCTTTTATAGTTTAAATCTAAGACACATCCTAGTTTTAAAACATCATCATGACAATTTATCACTCCATTGTCCAGCTTCCAATTATGGTATTTGACTTAGCCATTACTTCATTTCTCGTAATACAGGGCTTGTTTGGTACTTTCCAGTTAAGACTATTTTCGTCTTATTTTTCCCCTCTGTTCCTACTTATTCCTAGGCAACAGGTTTCAGTTCCTCATCTTACCCTGCTCAGTGAATCTCCAAGATTTCACAACTTCCTTTACATGTTGTGCTTAAAAATTATTTCATTCCTTAAATCAACTTTATCGTTTTATATAAATCAGAATTATGATTGTCCACATAGTACCAGGCATAGGCCATCGAATAACCCAGATCTCAACCTCAACTGACTTCATTCGACACGACACAATGACAATCCCAAGTTTACACATCAAATCTCGACCCAACAAGTTGACAGGACAACATGGTGACAGCAGGAACGCATGTTTAAAGAGCCCACTTTCAGTATCTTCACACTGTTAATCTCTTGTGTATTCAATTATTGGAACACCTCCTGCTCCTACAGTTTTACTATATCTACCACTAAGTTTTGGTTTTGGATTCAAATTATATTCATACACGAGGTGAAACAATAGACCTCCGCTGCTGAACGGCAGCAACACAGCAGCGATGCTTAGCTAGGTGCGCCGTAATAAACACACTATCTATAGGCTACATGAACGATACTCACTGCGTGCATCCACTTAACACTCGGAGTGCCCCAATAAAACACTCTCCAACAAAAAACAACCATGTTTCAGGCGAAATATACTTAAGTCCCCACAAGTGTGTAACGGTGAAAAAAGGAGGAGGAAAGGAGGAAAAGTCTGCAGCTCAACTTCTGGCTGTGCAGGTCACTGCTCTACGGGGGGCACATTTGCATAAAATAAAAGGCTCAGTCCGTCTTAGGGGGTCTGGAGGTTGGAGGAGGATCTTCCTCTCCCGATGGGAGAGCTGGTAACATCACCAACCGGGCTACAGGCCGGGTGAAGATGTGTCCTTTTATGTTGACATCAGCTGATCTGACACAACCATCATCACTGCGATGGACCTTGACCACACACCCAACTGGCCACTGGGCCCGTGGCAGCTGTGGCTCCACCAACATGATGACTGCCCCGTCTTGCAGATCAGGAGGAGAGGACTGCCATTTCTGTCTCGTCTGGAGGCCAGGCAGGTATTCTCTTATAAATCTTGACCAAAATTGATCCGCCAGGATCTGGGAATGTTGCCAGCGTCGGCGGCTCAGGATGTCAGGCTCTGGGTACACCACCTGCGGGAGCGAACCATCGGGCCGCCCCATGAGCAAAGTGTTTGTTGTCACCGGATCCACGTCTGCAACGTCAGCCGATACATAGCCCAGCGGTTTTGAGTTGAGGATGGCTTCGACCTCCAGGAGCACGGTGAGTAGTACGTCCTCAGCAACTGGTTGCGATCCAACACACGTGTAAAGTGCTGAATTGACTGACCGGACTTCCCGCTCCCATACTCCACCGAAGTGGGGGGTAGCAGGAGGATTAAAATTGAACTTGATCTTCTGACGGGCAAATTGCTGTTGCAGCGCTGGAACCATGCTCTCAAAGGCTTCTCTGAGCTCTCGTGCGGCTCCTTTGAAGTTGGTCCCTCGTCTGACCACACTTCTGGAGGGGCTCCTCTTCTGGCGGTAAACCGCCTCAACGCCATCAGATAGGCGTCGGAATCCATGGTCCTAAGAAGATCCAGATGTACAGCTCTGGTCGTCAAACACTTAAAGATAATTCCCCAGCGTTTCTCTTGACGTCGGCCCACCTTTACCAGCATGGGTCCAAAACAATCTACCCCGGTGGAGTAAAAGGGAGGTTTGTGTAACCTGAGGCGAGCTTCCGGAAGATCGGCCATCCTAGGAACAGAGGGCTGGCCCCTCCAACGCTGACACTCCGCGCAGGCTCGTTGGTGCTTACGGACTGCCTCTCGCCCTCTGATGATCCAGAATGATCTCCGCAGCTCTGAAAAAACTCGCTTGGGACCGGGGTGATGCAGATCACTGTGGTACTTCTGGATAAGCAGATGTGTCACTGGATGAGTGGCATCGAAGACGACCGGATGTAGGGGGACATCAACATCTTCCAACCGTCGGAGCCGACCACCCACCCTCATTAGGCCAGAGGTTGAATCGAGGACAGGGGCTAAGGCAGGGGTGGGCAACTCCAGGCCTCGAGGGCCGGTGCCCTGAATGTTTTAGATGTGTTCCTGAGCCAACACACCTGAATCACATATAGAAGTCATTAGCAGGACTCTGGAGAACTTGACTGCATACTGAGGAGGTAATTCAGCCATTTGATTCAGGTGTGTTGGATCAGGGACACATCTAAAACCTGCAGGACACCGGCCCTCGAGGCCTGGGATTGTCCACCCCTGGGCTAAGGTGAGTAGGCGACTTGAAGGTGACACTGCTTTTCCTCCAGCCAGAAGCTTGTAGTCCTCCGAGAAGGATTGCTTCTGAGATCTCAGCAGGAGTTCGGTTTCTGCTCGCTGATAATCCTCAGCTGTGGGTGGGGTAGTTGAGGGGGTTGCTCCTAGGAGCTCTTGGACCGTGTCCTCCAGGGGTGATTGCGCCACTTCCCTAGCAGCATACCTTCAAGATAAGAGCCTTTGATACATTCAGAATTCATCACAGTACAGAAACAGCATTAGTGAAGGTTACCAATGATCTTCTTACAGCCTCTGACAGTGGACTCATCTCTGTGCTTGTCCTGTTGGACCTCAGTGCAGCTTTGATACTGTTGATCATAACATTTTATTACAGAGATTAGAGCATACTATAGGTATTAAAGGTACTGCACTGCAGTGGTTTGAATCATATTTATCTAATAGACTCCAATTTGTTCATGTAAATGGGGAGTCTTCTTCAGACACTAAGGTTAATTATGGAGTTCCACAGGGTTCTGTGCTAGGACCAATTCTATTTACATTATACATGCTTCCCTTAGGCAGTATTATTAGAAAGCATTGCATCAATTTTCATTGTTATGCAGATGATACTCAGCTTTACCTATCAATGAAGCCAGATGACACACATCAATTAGTTAAACTGCAGGAATGTCTTAAAGACATTAAGGCCTGGATGACCTCTAATTTCCTGCTTCTAGATTCAGATCAAACTTAAGTTCTTGTTCTCGGCCCTACAAATCTTAGAAACATGGTGTCAAACCAGATACTTACTCTGGATGGCATTACTTTGGCCTCCAGTAACACTGTGAGAAATCTTGGAGTCATTTTTGACCAGGATATGTCCTTCAATGCACATATTAAACAAATATGTAGGACCGCTTTTTTGCATTTGCGCAATATTTCTAAAATTAGAAACATCCTTTCTCAGAGTGATGCTGAAAAGCTAATTCATGCATTTATTACTTCTAGGGTGGACTATTGTAATTCATTATTATCAGGCTGTCCTAAAAGCTCCCTGAAAAGCCTTCAGCTGATCCAAAATGCTGCAGCTAGAGTACTGACAGGGACTAGAAAGAGAGAGCAGATTTCTCCCATATTGGCTTCTCTTCATTGGCTCCCTGTTAAATCTAGAATAGAATTTAAAATCCTTCTCCTCACCTACAAGGTCTTGAATAATCAGGCCCCATCTTATCTCAAAGACCTCATAGTCCCATATCACCCCAACAGAGCACTTCTCTCTCAGACTGCTGGCTTACTTGTGGTTCCTAGGATACTTAAGAGTAGAATGGGAGGCAGAGCCTTCAGCTTTCAGGCCCCTCTTCTGTGGAACCAGCTCCCAGCCTGGATTCAGGAGACAGACACCCTCTCTATTTTTAAGATTAGGCTTAAAACTTTCCTTTATGATCAAGCTTATAGTTAGGGCTGGATCAGGTGACCCTGAACCCTCCCTTAGTTATGCTGCTATAGGCCTAGGCTGCTGGGGGGTTCGCATAATGCACTGTTTCTTTTCATTCACCTTATTTACTTTGTTCATACTCCACTCTGCATTTAATCATTAATTGTTATTAATCTCTGGCTCTCTTCCACAGCATGTCTTTTCTCTCTCCTCAGCCCCCCCTCAGCAGATGACCTCCCCTCCCTGAGCCTGGTTCTGATGGAGGTTTCTTCCTGTTAAAGGGAGTTTTTCCTTCCCACTGTCACCGAGTGCTGCTCATAGGGGGTCGTTTTGACTGTTGGGTTTTCTCTGTATTATTGTAGGGTCTTTACCCACAATACAAAGCGCCTTGACGCGACTGTTTGTTGTGATTTGGCACTATATAAATAAAATTGAATTGAATTAAAATCTGATCCCACAATCAAATCTGAAGCTAAAACAAATCACTCACTGATTCCAACAGTGTAAATTTTACAGTAAATCTGTCTTTCCGCCTCTTGTTCAAACACCCTCAGCTTTCTGTAAAATGAAGTGGCTTTAGTTGTTCTGAATGTTGGACTGGGAAACATGAAACACTCAGAAAATTAACATCACTTTAATTTAATTTCATCCTGAATTCAAACAAAATAAAATGAGTTTAAAATGATTTTCTATTTAATGAATTTTTCTCTATTATAATATTTAAAATGAGGACTTTTAAATGCTGGTTCTTATGGAGAAATGTGGCTCTCTGGGCTTTCTGTGGAAGTTGCTGGTATATGATTCAAATTCACCCTGTGAATACACCAGACAGGTCTGTGTCACATCCCAGCTGCCTGGATCATATCACTCTAAAGGCCTTAACAGTACTTGCATTCACAACTAGATGTGCCACAGCGTGTTTCAGCGTTCCTGCTCACCTACTCAGGAATGCTGCTGTCAGGTTTCCAAATCAAAGATCCTGTGCAGATTTCACACTCTGCTCTTAACTGTTCCTGGTGCAGTTTAATCTGTGCTAACAATCAAACACACAGCACTGCACTGCTGAAGGTCCCCAGATCATAACATGAGGAAGTGAGTATAACCCCAGAGTCAGTCAGATGCTGTGATGGCTCTTAGGATATCTGCACAGATCTCTCAGTAAGGACAACCAAAGACACAACACTGCACTGCTGAATGCCCACAGATCATAACATATGAGGGGCTGTTAGGGACATTATTACTGAAAAGCTCTCACACACACTAAGGTTATTTAAAATGTTGTAGTATACATACAGAAGATGGATACTTAATTCAAAAATTTTAATCAGGTTTGCTACTGATATAAATTTAACTGTACATTTTTTCCTTTATCGAGGGTGAAATTGTCCCAAACCTTGGATTGTTTAGCACGCCATGAAAGTAAATTATTGAGATCTTGCCTAAATGAGACGGGGTTGACGGGAACTACTTTTTCTTACACCTGGTAAGTGTGTAATAGGCTCGACACACAGGGAGCCACGTTGCCCCCTCGCATTCATTTTCTATGTAGTTTGTGCGATGAGGCGACAATCACTTGCCCTCCTTCCGCCAAGCGGCCGTCCAAATTTGTGCATGTGAAATTTTGTATATTTTTGTATAGGTAGACGTCCACACGTGGGCAGGCGACACGACCAATGAGCGGAGAGTATGCTACACGCTGAAGTTTGTAAGCACTTTCAACATGGAGGAAAAGATCATTTTTGCTGTGTTTGACTTTCCTATATAATAGGAAATAGATAATATAGGATAAACCCAAGGTTGTCTTTTTCTTTTGCAGAGCAGACCTAACAGCAAGATTTCTGTCAGTTCCAGTGAAATCTTCTGACTCTTCATCTTTATTGCCGTGTCTGACAGGGACTGCTTTGAAAATGCTAAAATTGCTCTAATTTCATATCAAATTTCTTGGAGATGAGTGACATGAGAGCGTGATTCGCAATGCTGCCATCACTATCGCGTCCCATGTGTTGTTTGTAGCACCCCGTGGGTCCTGCCAAATATGCATAAGGACATAATGCCTTAGTGCAGCGTACGGCTGCTACTCACTCAGATGCAAGAAGTCAATAGCCAAGACGTGATCTGTAAATGAGTAATAAATGAGGGTACTACCTCCATGTACTTCTGAGTTTAAAATAAATGAATGAAAGTGATATCTTGTGTTCTTTATGAAGCCGAGATTTGAATTACACCACTTTTTTTTTGGTGTTTTTGCACAAAATATCGGTATCAGATTGGTATTGCAAATACCAGCTTGAATTTTACTCACTTTTGGATCGGAGAGGAAATCTGTGGTATTGAACATCACTACTCGCCAGAGATAGAGGGACAGGAAGATGTCTCACTCTGTTAAAAAAAAAACATCAGTAAAAAAAAAAAAAATGACTTAACAAAAATTTATTTTGTCATCAATTATTTTTATTGTCAATTATTGCCGACAATGTCGACTAATCATTGCAGCCCTATTTTGAAGTGTCTTTTGTCCTCAGCCACCTTCCTGTTCACCTGAAACGCCTTCCTTTTGACACCAAACACCTGTTTACACTAAATCTTGGTTTTCAATTGTGTGTGAGCGTGTTTCAGTAATAATGTCCCTAACGGCCCCTCATAATAACATGTACTCAGACAGACACATTTGCAGGACCATAAAGTACACTTACCAAGAATGACTTCTCAAGCATCGGGTCTCCAGCTGTCCATGTGCACAACAAAGTTTATCAAGACTTTATGCTTCTTTGAGACCTGCATGAATATTATAAATATTATAATACTGTTACACCCACAATAAAAACAAGGAGAGAATTATGTTAATATTGATTGAAACATTTCATTACATATCATGTAAATATAATCTGTACATGTTCTGATGTTGTTCCATCATAATGTACATGAGAATACAGTAAATGATAATTCAGCACCATCATCTGTGACGTACATGCATGCACACAGCAGCAGCTTCTCTCTCAGCGGCTGCAGCCAGTAAAGATGTAAATGAGGGAAAATATCACAGATGTGACAGAAGTGATTCACTGAGCACACACATCAGTAACAGTGTCTCAGCACATTGACCTTAGTGTGGTGCTCAGGTCTGTAAGCCTGTTTTCAGTGTTTACCAAAAGAAACGTGTTTTATTAATTCATCCTGAGACTCCTTGGACTGAGTTCATGTACCCTGAAGAACAAATAACACATGGTGATGGTGATTTAAGTGTCTCTGAGAGCTCGATGGATCTGCTGACAGATGCACAGACTCACTTTTATGGACGTCAAAGTCAATGTTGCATAACTGACATTAGTAATAACTGTTTTTCTTGGTCTTCATGCAGTAATTATGCTGCAGTTTGTTGTGTATTTTAATGCAGTGTTACTCGACCAGAAGCTACAAACACAGCGCTATGTCCGACTTGTCGTCACTCAGTGATTCAGTGAGTGCTCCATTTGTTGTTGTTTGCTTTGAATTGGCAGAGCCCACACTGTAAATACCGCTTGACCAAATTTATTGAATTAATTTAATTGTGAGCTCCAAATTAAAATGGTATAAAGTGTGCAGGCCTGCTGGACTGTAGCAGGTGTATGCAGTCAGGAGAAGCAGGCATGCATGATAAGAATTTAGCGATTCCAATTATAGATATAATAATAATGATAATAATGCCTTAGAATTATATAGCCCTTTTCACAATACTCAAAGCACTTTATAACTCCATGCACTATTCGTTCACACCTCAATCATAATGAATGAATGAATACCTTTATTAGTCCCACAATGGGAAAATTAATTTAACAGAACACCCATCCAATAAATACAAACACAGAGACAAACAGGGGGGACAGGTGTCTGAGGTCATGCAGCCGTTTACCAGCGCTACCTTTAGCAGGAAAACAGACAGAGATCCACTGGGGTAGGTAGGTTAAAAAAAAATCATCTGGTACTGTGTTCATTATGAACACCTTACGAGGTTCAAAAAAACACCTCAGCAAAGCAGCAGCACATTTAAAGCCTGGAGAGCACTAGGGTGGGTAGGGGAGGGGCTGCCAGTGGAGATGAGCAGGATACTGTGATGGTCACACAGCTTCCAGACCAGCAGTTCATGATAATGTTCATGATAAGATGGTACAGTCAGCCTTGGTTGCCAGGATACCAGTTCATACAGGTCACAGGGCGGGGGTGAAGAGCATCTGTTTACAAACATCTCCAAGAGGCGATTTAGACAGACAGCATCCAAGGCCGTCTGGGAGCCAGATTCCAAATACTGCAATTGTTTTGGTTCAGGCCGTCATAACTATTTACTGACAGACTTACAGTTTCTGGTTACCTCTCAGAAGTCCAATAATCTGAATTTGGTTCTACTCCACCATGTAGAACAGAGACTCCAACACTCCTCCAGATGTAATCCATTTCGATTCAGCTCTACTGAGTCTGATTGAGTTCGTACTGTTTCTGCATCCCTCATAGGCAGCCTTACTAGGGCCTGAACAGCTGCCCAGAAACCAGGTATCCCCAGGTCCAATTTGGGAAAAGTCCTGGTATCAATATATATGCCACGTCCACACAGTGCAGCCAGGAACGTTATCTTCCATCCCCACAGGAATCCATAACATGACCAGCCGGGTGTGTAGTCGGACCAGAGGAAAGAGGGTTCCCCTTCTCCCAATCTCCTCGTGATGAAAATTTGATCATCAATAGTGTTGAGAGACCAGCTGACCAGATCCATAATTTAATTTCCAGTTCGGGGATGTGTGAAGAGATGCTCTAAGCTGCAAAGCAGCAAAAAGCAGGAGTAGATAGGGAAGGCTGGGGAGAAGAGAAAAATGCGTCCGTCTCCACCGAGAGCAGGAAGAAGGTGGTAAGCTACTAATGTAGCCACAGCTGCCCTGGGGAAGTCTGACAGAAGCGTGGCTGCCAATTCACACCTATGGCCCTGCCGACCACCACCAAACACATTCACACTAGGCAAGTGTTTTGCACAGGGACACAATGACGGGGACTCAAACCAGCAACCCTCCGTTTGCAAGGTGAGCACCTACCCACTGCGCCACTGCCACCTGATATCACTTATCGATTCAATTCCTTCTCGATTCTCTTATCAATTCTCATTGGGTTAGTGAATAAAATATACAGACTGCAGTAAAACAGCTGCTCCTGTTGCTGAAACACTGTGAACATAATTTTGTATCTTGATGCTTCTGTGTGGAGTTTGCATGTTCTCCCCGTGCTTGCGTGGGTTTCCTCCGGGTACTCCGGTTTCCTCCCACATTCCAAAGACATGCACTTACTGGGGTTAAGTTAATTGGCTACTCTAAATTGCCCATAGGTGTGAATGAGAGCTTGAATGTGAGCGTGAATGGTTGGTTGTCTCTGTTGGCCCTGTGACAGGCTGGCGACCTGTTCAGGGTGTACCCTGCCTCTCGCCCTATGACAGCTGGAATAGGCTCCAGTCCCCCCGCAACCCTGAACAGGATGAGCGGAAGCGAATGGATGGATGGATGGATGGATGGATGGGTGCTTCTGTCTTGACGCTGTTGGATATATTCCGAACCAACTAAGGCGTGTGTGTGATGTAATCTTGTAAATGCGTCCTTGGAATCGATAAACTGAATTGTTAAGCAAGCAGAATAAAGGCCTTTACACACCAGACGCGTAAATTCCGTGCGAATGTTTCGTGCGTTAAAAATATTTTTCGGACTCGCCTGTTCTTAATGCAGCCGTTCACACCGACCGCGTCATTTCACAGGATGAATTTGCAGCATTTATTTTTTCGGATCAAGTTCGATTTTTTTGACTTTCGCAAGCGAACAAACAGGACTGAACAATCAGAGCGCTGCATTTAGCAACATGTGAGGTCATAGCTCAAAACGTGCACCAATGTACTGAATATCCAGTGATGTGGGAACAATAAAATCATAATATTTTACCTCAGACACACAGCTACACGCTGCTCCGGGTCAGTCGGCTCTCTGATATTATCCTCTGCCTCCTCACATGTGATCCCAACTCTGCCAACAAGAGCTCAAACTGTCCCACTGACATCCTGAAATATGCGTGAAAGCATCCGTGATGCAGCTTCAGCTCCGGGATCAAACCATGAAACTCTCCCTGCTGCTGCTTTCTTATGAGTTGGATGAACCCAGATTCTGTTTCTTCCTTCTCTTGTTTAGAAACATCAGGGCCTCATTACATCATTGTTTGATGTCGACTCATTTTTTTTTGTCATTTTTACGCAACGCATCCGGTGTGAAAGGGCCTTGACGATTCCAAGGAACTGAATTACTGGAAACTGGTTCTCGATTCCCATCCCTACTCACACATGTACCCCCAGTATCACTGGATCATGATGGAATCTGTGTCACTGCGACCCAAACAGACTCTAGTGGACTCTGAGACACAGAATAATCATAGATATAGAATAAGCTCTAGTGTGTATTCTGTGTTTGTACATGTGTGTCTGCTGCTGTTGTTTTTGTGTGTTTGCTGCAGTTCATGTCTCTCCTCTCATTCACAGACCTTCAGTGTCTGATCTGAACTTCTTCCAGTTTCTCACTTTACTGATGAAGAGGAGCAAACTGTCCAATAATCCTCTCACTCATTATCCTCTGAACTTTGTCATGAAGCAAATTTTTAATAATTTGTGAATAAATGTGCAGCATTTCTCTCCTCTTTTGACTTGTTTGCTCCTCCCATTTTTTATTTTCCATTTATTAGAAAAAAAATCCTCCCTGCTCTCCTGTGTATAACGTCACAGAGCTATGAACTGTGGGTAATTCCCTCAGACAGCAGTGCTGAGGACTAACAGAAGATGAGCTGTCAGAGCCGTCATGCTCATGATTATAATGTGATAACAGGACGGCCCTGAGCCCTCATTGGCTGAGAGTGAACACGCCTCACAGCTGTGACTCTGAGTTCATATCTGTCCATCTGTCCTCCATTTTGTCTGCCAGTTGCTGCCTGAGCTCAGCCTCCATCTTGTCATCTCTCATCACAGGGAGACTTTCAGTTTCAGTTTACAGGAAATGAAAGAACAGGTTCCTTCTGTTTACCTGCAGCTGATTGGTTCACTCCACCCCCCTGTTTGCATATGTTTGCATAACTGATCCTGGCTGCATCAGCTGGTTCAGCAGCTCTGCAGGTTATTTTCATCTATGCAAAAACCAAAGCAGCCAAAGGCCTTTACTCTGTCACAGAGTGACCAGAGATGCAGACACAGAGTGCAGAGATCTGTCTTCACCTCCGTCACAGAGAGGAGCAGAAAGTCTGCAGAGGTTAAAGGTCAAACTCTGACCCTGACTGCTTTGTTGTCCTGTTAAATGACCCCCACCAGCCTTTGTGTGCTGGTGTAGTTACCTGTAGATGAGGTGGATGCTGATGCAGGGGTAAAGGGTCTTTTTTCACAAGTGTAAACAAGTGTGTGAATATAACACAGAAGAAAGCAGCATGAAGGAAAAAAAAAACCTAAAAATGTTCCAGAGAACTCCCAAATCCTGGATTTATATCCATAATTTAACCTGTTAGCATCCACATAAGCTTCTACCCAGCAGTCAGATCTGTTTTCTATCAGGAAATTGATGATCTGCTTGTATCCAGTCCAGCAGCTCCCTCTAGTGTCCATATCTGCAGCCTGTGGGAGGATGGTGTTAATCTAAAATGTGAATCATAGTGTTCCAGTCAGTCATCAGTGTGTCTCTGCACAGCTGTAATTAAAATGTGTTCAGAGGGCCTCAGTGTGTGAATGGTTCCAGTTCAGCTCCATAACAGCAGCGTCGCTGGTTTGATTCCTGTGTTTCAGCTCATATCTGCCTCTCTCACTGAGGGGGACGTCCACTACATGGAAATGGATTTGATCAGGAACCAAACTGCAGCTCACTGACACCAGAGGATGGATGACGTTCAGACGTATTATTACTTCTACTAACTTCTATCTTTAGACAAAGAAAGAAAGTGTGCCTCAAACAGTCACAGCAGAGGACTGCCCCTCCCTGTGGATGCTCTCACAATATTTAATAAACTTCCTCCTTCTTAAATAAATGTTGCAGGTACAACAAATGTAAACTGTAACTGTACTGCAGTAAAGTACACACAGTTACTGCAGTCGGAAAAATCAACTTCAGTAAAAATAAAGATGATTGTAGAAACTCATAAATATAAAGTGTACTTTATAACAGTGACATCAGTGTGAACATGATATACAGACATGAAGTCAGAATGTTTCAGTGATTTGAGTCCACACGCTGCAGGAAATGATGCCTTTAAATGGTGGTGAGACAGGAAGTAAGAGTAAACAATAAATCCTGTGTTAGAGATGGACCGGGTTCTGCTGAGGACACAGATGATCTCACAGAGGAGAAAACACAATAAATACAAACAGAGACAACTGTGATTGTTTCTCATAGTTTTACATGTATTTTATTTAAATTGTGTTTAATTCCTTTTATATTGTTTTCTGTAAAAACTGCATTTATGAACTGGGAGAAGTCTGTGTGTTTTTGTCATGTATAAATACCAGATATGCAACACAAAGCTGGCCTCAGGGTCTGCTCTCTGCTCTCTGTGGATGATGTGGTCCTGGTGGCCTCCAGCTCACAGTGGAACTGTTCTCAGGTCAGTGTGAAGCAGCTGGCGGGAGAATCAGCACCTCCTCTGAGTCCTCTCCAGCTCAGGGAGGAGTTGCTGCCCCAGGTGGAGGAGTTTAAGGCTGCACTCTGTAGTTGTAGTGAGACTGGTCTTTGTAAATGGAGTCAGGTGTTCCTGCTCTGGTGTCAGTGGGATGACTGAACATCTATACTCTCATGTCTGAATGAGCAGCACTACAGTGGAGACTGTTTACAGTGATAACAGTGAGGAAAGGACAGAAAAACTGACGTCCAGTAGTTTTTATTACAGATTTACACAGTCAGTAAATTAATGAAGCACTGGGTAAAAATCAATATGCATGAAACAAACGTGTTTATGTTTGAATAAACAGAAATGTGTTAAATATGTTAAAGCCTGACACACAGTAACCTGTGCTTCTACTTTAGCAGCTGATCACTGAAACATTGCTGTGATCAGCTGGGTTGTTAGTTATTAATAAGTGTATATTTACAGAGTACACTTACGTTCATCCTGATTAATCATCACACTGTTATCATCAATTTACACCAATCAGCCTCATTCTGTCCTAATTAACACTCAGAGAAACCCCACAGGTAGAAGATAATAACTGTGAAATATTTCATCTGCTCCATCAGTTTATGCTAATACAGGATTTGTTGTTGTTGATTAATGTGCAATATTAAAAAAACAAAAACAAATGAATATTTGACTTAGAAATAAATCTACAGAGATGCAGCGTTTCTTCTGTTTGCAGAACATCCACACTGAATCTGTTCATTTGTTCCCTCAATAAAGATCAATCAGCCGATCAGATAAAATCAGTGTCTGATGGGCTCAGTTTGATTGACAGGACAGACGATAAGAGGAGCAGAGTTTTTACCGCCGTTGTTCAGGTAGGGACTGAAGTATGGGTGGAGTTTCTGGGAGAAGGAGCAGCCAGTAAAGGAGTAGATCAGAGCTGCAGCATCTACGTCATAGAAGGAGACCACACCCTCCTCATAATCCACAAACACCCCCACCTTCTCAGGACCGCGCAGGAGACAGAGCTCGACTGCAGGGCCGGCGTTAGCTCTGTACTCCCTTCCATTTCTGAGCCACACAGTCCAAAAACCCCCCTGAGGGCACTCTCTGACCTCCCCCTTCCTGCTGATGGACTCTCTGGCCACTCCTAAATCCCAGTCAGTCTTTCCTCGGACCTGGACCTCGAAGTAAAACCTGCCTGAAGAGAAACTCTGCCTCCCTAAAACACAAGCACACTGAGAGAATCTCTCTGGGTTGTCTGGAAGCTTCTCCTTCACGTCAGTGCAGTGAACCTGTTTCCCATCATCAGACAGGAGGAGAGCAGGATGTGCTGTATCAGGATCGAGGGTCACATCTGCTGCATACTGCTGGACCCTCCTCAGCTCAGCCTCAGAAAGCAGCTTCTTCATGCCTTTCCTGAGTGTGTCCTCCAGCTGAGCCACAGCTCTCACCACAGTCCCCTCATATGATGGTGGAGGGATGCTGACCTCTGTCCAGTCCTTGATGGGTGGAGCAGCTTTGAGGGTTGAGAAGCTTTGGAGGAGGTGGAGGTGGTCTTCAGAGCGTGAGAGCTGCTCCACCTCAGAGCTTCTCTTCATCAGCTCAGAGATTTGCTGTTCCAGATCTTTGATGAGACCTTCAGCCTGTTTCTCTGCTGTTTCCTGTCTGACTTCAATCTCCTTCATGAGCTCCTTCAGGCCTCTCTCCACAGACTCCATCAGAGCAGTGAAGACCTGAACACCTTCTGCTTTCTCTCTGTCTGCAGCATCTCTGCTCATCTTCACCGACTCTTTGACCTCCTGGATCTTCTGCCGTGCCTTTTGGATCATCTGCTGAATGTCAGCCTCTGTCTTCCCCAGCTCTGCCTTCTTTCCTTCAT
>CM024194.1:3182968-3277387 GCA_013435755.1 Amphilophus citrinellus
ACCTCCAGCAGTACCAGGCTCAGGGAGGGGGGGGTCATCTGCTGAGGGGAGAGAAAAGACATGCTGTGGAAGAGAGCCAGAGATTAATAACAATTAATGATTAAATACAACCACAAGTAAGCCAGCAGTCTGAGAGAGAAGTGCTCTGTTGGGGTGATATGGGACTATGAGGTCTTTGAGATAAGATGGGGCCTGATTATTCAAGACCTTGTAGGTGAGGAGAAGGATTTTAAATTCTATTCTAGATTTAACAGGGAGCCAATGAAGAGAAGCCAATATGGGAGAAATCTGCTCTCTCTTTCTAGTCCCTGTCAGTACTCTAGCTGCAGCATTTTGGATCAGCTGAAGGCTTTTCAGGGAGCTTTTAGGACAGCCTGATAATAATGAATTACAATAGTCCAGCCTAGAAGTAATAAATGCATGAATTAGCTTTTCAGCATCACTCTGAGAAAGGATGTTTCTAATTTTAGAAATATTGCACAAATACAAAAAAGCGGTCCTACATATTTGTTTAATATGTGCATTGAAGGACATATCCTGGTCAAAAATGACTCCAAGATTTCTCACAGTGTTACTGGAGGCCAAAGTAATGCCATCCAGAGTAAGTATCTGGTTTGACACCATGTTTCTAAGATTTGTGGGGCCGAGTACAAGAACTTCAGTTTGATCTGAATTTAGAAGCAGGAAATTAGAGGTCATCCAGGCCTTAATGTCTTTAAGACATTCCTGCTTCCTCTTTTTTCTTCTTTATGCCTGCTGGCTCCCTGTGCAGCATACGGCCCAAACAACACCCTGCCAGCAGACTCAGTTCTAAGTGATCCCCTTGAGCTAATATCACCTGGCATCTTTAGCCTCCTCCTCCTCCACCGACCTCCTCCCGGTCTGTCTTGGTCTTCCAACCTTTGTCTTTCCCTGTGGGTTCCACTCCAGGGCCTGCCTTGTGAGGTCTTCAGCGGTTTGCATTGAGTTTGGTCGATCCAAACCCATTTGGATTTGTTGATGCTCTAGCCAATGGCTGTCTGGTTGGTTCTCTCAGGATAGGAGATCTTTTAAGGCCATTTGATGTCAAGAATATGTTGCAGACATCTTTTGATAAATGTCTGCAATTTCCTGTTGTTGGTCACTCTCTGTGTCTCCGAGCAATACAAGAGGACTGCTTTCACATTGTGTTGAAAATGCAGATCTTGTTATGCATGGTCAGTACCTTGGAGCTCCCAACAGGTTACAGGGCTTTGAATGCTAGTCCAGCTTTACTGGTGCTGCTTCTAACATCTTCTGCACCGCCATCTTTGCTGACTACACACCTAAGATATGTGAAGTGTTCTGTCTCAATGACATTCTCTCCCCACAGCTGGAGTGGGGTTTCTGGCTTGTTGTTTATCTGCATTACCTTGGTCTTTGTGTTGGACTTCAGTCCAGTTTTCTCTGCGACCTTGGTGAATCATGCAAGTTTTTGCTGTGCATGTTGTTGCTTATGAGACAAAAGGCTGATGCAAAGTCGAGATCTTCAACTTGCTGTCACTCCGGTTCTTACTGTGAAGGGGTCGGTCAGTTTCCCATTGTGGATTATTTGGCAGGTGGAATCCTCGTACGGTTTTTGGATGATGTTGATGAAGTTTGGTGGTATTCCATAATCCTGTATGGGTTTCCAGATGGTCCCTCTGTCCACAGAGTAAAAAGCTTTCTGAAAATCCACAAAGGTCGTGTACAAAGGGGGAACTGCCATTCATTGGACTGTTCAACGATGATGGCATTGTGGTCTGTACATGAAGACCTGTTTGTTCCATCCTCAGTCTCTTCACCAGAGCATCTTTCAGTCTTTCTAGTATAACCATAGTCATCACCTTGCTGGGAACAGACAGCAGCATGATTCCTCGCCAGCTGCCACACTGGGACAGATCACCTTTCTCAGGGAGTTCGATCAAGTCTCCATTCTGCTGGAACCTGCTCCTGTCCCCAAATTTTCTGCAGCAGGGTTTGTAGCATCTCTGCTGTTGCTGTTGGTACATATAGATCAAATAATGATTACCATGATAAAAATAAGAGAAAAATAAAAACAATAAAACAAAAGAATCAAACAGTATGAGTCTCTTTTTTTCTTCTTTGTGCATCTTGCTGCCCCTGACTTCCTGTTCACTTTGTGGTTAGACACACAGAAGATGCAGCAGCAGCTGCTCACTTATGTCTCCCCCTTTTCTCTGTCCCGTGGATGTAATCATGTAATCAATGCCTTAATGTCGTATCTGTTCATGTTGCTGATGATGTGAGCTGCCGTACCACTTTCATACATGTTCTGACGTTCCAGGTGCCTCTCCTGATTTTTACCTTAATAAGTGAACTGGCTTCCAGAGGGCTTTCACTGGTCTGTGTCATGAGGAGGGATCTTCCCTCCAAAGTCTCTCTGATATGATGGTTTCAGTCTGGTTTCTGTAGCAAATGTTTTCTTTTTTTTATGCTGTAGAGTTGCTAACCCCACATTGAACCCTTCTCATTTTATCCTGGCTTGGGACCGGCTGGATCCGTCATGGTCCTGGGTCTATGCCCCAGTGTCTTTCTGTGGTCCCTGGGTTTGCTTCTTATGCTTTTGTTTTCATTGAAGTCAGTTTGCTGGTGTTTCAGTTGTGTTTCTGTGCTGCTGCATGTGTCTGTGCTCTTGTTCTTCTTCATTCTCAGGCCCGCCTCCTGGACCAAGTCTGCGTTCTTGTCTCTGTGTTCCTGTTTTACTTTGTCAGCCTTGGTCTCTGTGGTTACTAACGTGTCTCATTTCTGTGATTCTGGTCAGCTGTGAGCCCCACCTGTTGTCCCTCCCTGTGTGTATTTATTGCCTGGTTCTCCTCTTGTTCCTCAGTGTATCCTTGTCTTTGGTTTCCTCTTCTGTGTGTCTGTATTTTTGTGTCTATGTTCACATTTCATGTTTCTAGATTCACGTGAGTTTAGTGTTTTGTGCTGCTGATTCTGATCAGCCTGTTCTTGCTCCATGAGGAAGCAACATAATTATCTGCTTGTATGAAACTCCAGCTAAATGCTGCCTCCTCCACAGCACAATCTACATTTTTATACAGTGAAATCATTTTGAAGCCCTTTGGCTGATGATGATGATGCTCTTTAGTATGTAGCTGATGATTGGTGGATGTTAAACACTCAGGCCTGCTGCAGATTCCACCTGTCCATACCTGTCAAGTCTCCCGTTTTGGCCGGGAAATTCCCGTATTTTACCCCTCTGTCCCGGCGACATCCTGTATTTTTATTTTCCTGTATTTTCAGTTTTTTTAAAGCATTCCTGTGCCTCTCCAAACTGAACTGTCACTATCACTAGGTTAGTGCCGACAGCCAGAACAACCCCCTAAAAACAAATGGACCTCAGTGCGCCCTTTTCACAGTTTGGTGACGTGATTCCGGTTTAGCAGCGTAAACAAATCCGTGCTAGGGCTCAGTGTTGCCAAATTGGCATTTTTTTTTGTTTTTTTTTTGCCCCATAAAGCGATATAACGACAGTGAAACCGTCCGCTGTCACCATGTTCTGTGTACATAAAGCCTTCTTACTGCGTCCCTTCGTACACTTTGGCATCGCCCAGACCTCACTTTGTCTCCACCCTCAAACCCCCAAACCCCAAAACTTAAACACCGAGCCTGCCCACCCGCTCCCTCCGCTGCCCGGTCCTCGCTTCGGCCTTTATCAACCTCTGAGACAGGGGACAGTGAGTTTTCTTACACAAGTTGGCAACAGCGGCCCAGATAAAGGAGGAGAGATGAATGTAGCTAGCAGTCTCACCCCACAGTGTTTTCATTAAATTTGATATTCTAACATTAAACAATACGGGACAAAACTGATCTATGTAATGTGGGTCTAGGCAAAGCATTAAAGTTATTAAGTTATTTCATAAAGTTTATTTGTAGTTCTAAACATATTTATGGCTTTTTTTCTTCACTTTTTGTCTCTCCAAAGATGTTTTTCCTCTCCTGCAGCCTCGCTTGCAACTACAGTACATCCAAATGAACAATTATGCAAATTAGGCGATGACGTCATATAGTGACCTCTATTTTCAGAAGCGGAAAATTTCCCGTATTTTTAAATACAAAACCTGACAGGTATGGACCTGTCCTGCAGCCCCGCCTACAGACACCACTCTACTATGACTTTCAAGAGACACTGAAACGAAAGTGAGGAGTTTGAATGAGCGGCTGTACCATACATCAGTTCTCACAGTCTTTCAGTTTTATTTCAGCTTAAATTTAATCCCATGCAGCAGATTTAACCTCAGGTTCTGTTACACACAGGAAACAGTGACGGACTCAGAGATCTAGAACAAACTGAGTGTTGGATCAGCAGAAATGTCTGCCTCGCTCTGCTGGACTCTGCTGTTTGTCAGCGTCTTCGTGTTCATCTCTGCAGGTGAGGTTTAACTTTTACAAACTCATCAGAGTTTCCCTCTGAGACTGAGACGAAGACTATAGTAGAATTAATTTAATGTTGATTCACTGTGCCTGTGTCTGTTAAATAGAGTCTAGATGGCAGTTACCAATGAAATGATCAATTCACTGTTGTCTTTTGGTTCCTGTAGACTGGTCATCAGGGTTTAGAGTCTCAGAGCTGCACTGATGCAGCTGTGATGATGGGTTTCAATTATTTTAGTATTCTGCTGATTATTTGAATAATCTGATCATAAATGTTTTTCTCTTCTTAATGAGCAATAATAAAAATTAAAAAGAGAGAAAACGCAGCTCTGTTAAAATGAACCACTCTCTGGTTTCCACTTTAGAAACTGTTTCTAAAGTTTAACTGTATACATCATCTGTGAGAGACAAACTTTCATGTTTCCGTGTCATATTAAATTATTTTCTTAAATGCAGAACTAAAACCACAGGAACAGTCCAGTCAGGTAAAACAGGGCAGCCTTTCCTGTTCTGGGAAAGCTTTCTAACATGAGCAGGAGGCAAAAGCAGTAATGAAAGAACTGTGTTTGTGTATATATCTCTGCATATCTGTGTGTTGAAGTGTGTTAGTGAATGAGTGAGTATGTGTGCCTGTGAGCCTTTAAAGGAGCATGAGACACCAGCAAAGAAGAAAAGTGAGAATATCAGCATTCATGAGGTTTGCCACATTTCCTGCAGCAGAAAACACACATTCTGATCGTGTGTGTGTGTTTGTGTGCGCACGTGTGTGTGTTTTAGAAGTAAAAAGGTTAATATAATCAAATACATGAACTTTGACCTTTAACCTCTCTGCTCTGTGTTGTTTTTTTCTTTCAGACCAGAAAATCCTCACAGCTGATCCTGGACAGGACGTCACTCTGACATGTCGAGCTCCAAACAACAACCCCAAGTTCGTCCATTGGAGCAGAGCTGACCTGGAGCCAGAATATCTCCTCCTTTACCGGGATGGGCAGATTGTTCCAGATGATCAGTTTGTGTCTTTTAAGAATCGAGTGGATCTGCAGGACAGACAGATGAAGGATGGAGACGTGTCTCTGATTCTGAAGAACGTGATGACTGCTGACACTGGAACATACAACTGTCGTGTCTTCATGGAGGAAAAACGCTCCTGGGAGTCCATCTGCAGATTACACCTGAGTGTTCCTCCAGGTGAGTGAGCAGAGTTCAGTGCTTCCTGGTTGGTGATGTCTTTTGCTGTGTTGGTGACCTGGTGGATGTTGGAGGCAGACAGATATTTAGCAGCTCTTGGCTTTGACTCAGTGCACACACTAATCCTCTCTGACATAAATGTGAACACGTGATGACTGATGGTCACATTTTTGTTGCTGTGCAGAAATCCTTCAACAACAGAAACATCTGCTGTAACTGCATCAACCTGCTCACTATCTTTTCATAGTCTTCATTTTTATCTCTGCTTGTCAGATTTATCTGTTAGAAACCAAATGCTGTTTCCTTCATTCTTTCATTGTTCATCTTAGTTCTGGTTTTGTTATCAGTTGTGGTTTTCCAGTCCTCTGTGTTAAGTCTGCGTGGACCTTGTTAGGTTACTTCCTGTTTAATTTTGACAGTCTCGTGTTCCCTGTACTTTGTGTTTAGTTTTGTTTCCCATGTGTTATTAGTCTTATTTGTTCTACCTGCTGTTTCCTCTTGCCCTGATTACCTGATGCGTATTTAAGCCCTCAGTTTTCTTCTGTTCATTGTCTCATCATTGTCTATGTACTTGCTGTGTGTCTCTCTCTTCCTAGTGTCCCTTAGTTTAAGGTCTGGCATCTGTCCAGTCCTGTTTATTTGTTTGTATAGTCATCATTTTCATAAACTACATTAAGTTCAGTTCTTCACCTGAGTCCTGCATCTGGGGTCCAACCTTTGCCTGCCTGCCACAGCATCATGACAACATCACAGTAATCTAGGGATGTTTGATAAAACTATGAGAATGATTATCATGAAATACCTTCCCTCTATACAATTATAAGACTTGGTCAATACAAAGTCAATATAATGTGCTAATATTTGGGCTACTGCCATCATAACTAGTGAGTGTCAGAACCACTGTCCTAGATGAAGCAACAAAGATCCATGAATACATCAGGAAGATGGCCACAAAGGATCATGTGCTTAGTGAGAACCTCAGGCAGCAGAAACCTGAGAAAGAAGAGGAGGAAGAACAGGAACCATCGTGGAAGGACAGGCCTCTGCACGGCATGTACCACCGGCAGATAGAAGAAGTGACTGACATAGAGAAATCCTACCAATGAAAGGACAAAGCTGGACTGACAGACAGAACAGAGACACTAATCATGGCAGCACAAGAGCAAGCTCTAAGTACAAGATCAATAGAGGCTGGGGTCTACCACACCAGGCAGGACCCCAGGTGCAGGCTGTGCAAGTACATGAAGAAAATAATAGACGTTGCAACAAGTGACGGGAACATCAAGAAGAAGGAACACGAGAAGCTCAACAAATACCAAGGGCTCAGAGAGGAGCTGGAAAGCATGTGGAAGATGAAGGTAACAGTGGTCCCCGTGGTAATCAGAACACTCGGGGCAGTGACCCCCAAACTGGGAGAGTGGCTCCAGCAGATTCCTGGAACAACATCTGAGATCTCTGTCCAGAAGAGCGCAATATTGGGAACAGCTAAGATACTGTGCAGGACCCTCAAGCTCCCAGGCCTCTGGTAGAGGACCCGAGCTTGGACGGCAAAATAGACCGCCCGTAGGGGCGAGCTGGGATTTATGTATATATATGAATATATATGTCACAATCAACTGAAATGGGGGGGGGGGGTTCATATTGCTCAGCTGCAACCCAGATGTGACAGAAACAAAACATGTGATGTGTTGTCAGCAGTCAGTATCTTTGTGTTCAGTGTATCTGTAGCTCCACAAAGGCAGCATGCAGAGACTCACAGTGTCTGATAATGAGAGGCTGCTTTCTCTTACAGATACTTCTGCTAATAACCATACTTTGACCTTTAACCTCTCTGCTGTGTTGTTTCCTCTTTCAGAGAAGCAAACCATCACAGCTGAGTCTGGACAGAGCATCACTCTACCATGTCGAGCTCCAAACAACATCACAATTTTATACTGGAGCAGAGCTGACCTGGAGCCAGAACATCTCCTTGTTTACCGGGATGGGCAGATTGTTCCAGATAACCAGCATCCATATTTTAAGAAGCGGGTGGATCTGCAGGACAGACAGATGAAGGATGGAGACGCGTCTGTGATTCTGAAGGATGTGACGACTGCTGATGATGGAACATACAAGTGTCATATTTTCATGGAGGAAACACACTCGTGGAAGCTGAGCATCATCAACCTGAGTGTTCCTCCAGGTGAGTCAGTATTATCACACGTTTATAACAAACTAAGGCTTTACATAGACAAATCAGGAGAAAACAGCAAAATATGTAACGAGTGAAACTAACAAGAAAATCCAGAAGTCAAAGCCCTGGGTCAAAAACCCAGGATCATGGCAGGTTTTTTTTTTTTCATATTGATTCAGTTTGTGTGTGTGTGAAGGTGACGTGAGGCTGGGTAGATTTAATGACTGTCACTGTAATCTAGGGCTGGGTGATTAACAGGCCTTTCTCAATAGAAGAATGAGCTATGGGCAGTAGAAAGTCAATAGAATTCATTCCATCTAATGACAATGAAAACAGTGTCGTGCTGAGCCAATCACATGACTGGAATAAGAGCTGGCATCACATCAGGTTAGGTTGAAGCTGAGTGAAGGAGCAGCTGCAGCAGTACGTGTGCTGATGTTTGTGCCGCTGCAGTCATACACACCAGTACGATGGGAGGAGTGAGCAGCATAACCGAGAAAAGACAGCAGGAAACTGGAGGGACAGCGTTAGTGAACATGACACCCCAACACAGCCGAGGCTCAAAAGACCAACTGTTGAAAAGCAGTGTTAATTTGACAGCAAATTTGATTTCGTTTTAGTCATAGTCTTCTGGCGAAGATGTAATTTAGTTTTAGTCATAAGTTAGTCATCTGAATAGTTTTAGTTTTAGTCGACTAAATCTACAGTCGATTTAGTCGACTAAAATATAAAGGGTGTAAAATGTAAATGCTTTTCTTCAGTTCCCTTGAATTAGTCATTATACACACTTACACAAAATTAAACATTTATTAAAAGTTATGGAATATTATTAATAATATTAACATTAGCTGCATTCCGCTTGGCCTGCCGATACCTGTCAGCTGCCTCCGGAGTCCCACAGGCTAACCAAGCCCGATAGGACTCCTTCTTCAGCTTGATGGCTCTCTTCACCTCCGGTGACCACCATCTAGTTCGGGGGTTACCAACCACCTTGCAGCCACAGCTCTGAGCAGCAGCCTCAACAATGGGGTGCAGAACATGGTCCATTCAGACTCAATGTCCTCAGCCTCCCTCGGAATGCTGTCGAAGTTCTGTCGGAGGTGGGAGTTGAAGATCTTACAGACTGGGGCTTCTGCCAGGCGTTCCCAGGGCACCCTCACAATAGGTGTAGGTGCGCCAGGTCTGTCCAGCATCTTCCCCCGCCACCTGATCCAACATCCAACTCACCACCAGGTGGTGATCAGTTGACAGCTCAGCTCCTCTCTTCACCCGAGTGTCCAGAACATACGAACACAGATCTGATGATATGATTACAAAATCAGTCATCGATCTGCGACCTAGGGTGTCCTGGTGCCAGGTGTACTTATCGACATCCTTATGCTCAAACATGGTGTTCGTTATGGACCAACTGTGGTTTGCACTGAAGTCCAATAACAAAACACCATTCGGGTTCAGATTGGGCAGGCCGTTCCTCCCAATCACACCCCTCCAGGTCTCACTGTCATTGCCCACGTGAGCGTTGAAGTCTCCCAGCAAGACTATGGAGTCACCGGATGGAGCACCCTGCCCAGCGACTCCAAAAACGGTGGGTACTCTGAACTGTCATTCGGCGCATAAGAGCAAACAACAGTCGGGACCCATTAAGGTTTCACCTGCTTCCCACACACCTGATCATTAACACCACCTTACTGAGATAATCCGAGCGTTTTACAGCAGGACGCTCTGAAAGGTACAGGGCAGTGTTCAGGACTAAGATTATAAAGGCTAATCCACCGCGGTGTGGAGATTTTCTCTAAACACAAACTGGGAAAAACACTTTACCCTGCATGACATTAAAATGCTGACCTTTGCATGGAGATCTGGGGGACTGGTTTGCAGATGTTTAAGATTTGTGGTGTTTTTACCCGAGATAGTCGCCCCACATGGTTTACACATCATTTTGTTTGTCACAGCATCAAAGGACAAATGTGTCCATACATCGGCTCTTCTCTTTCTCCCTGCTGACATTGTTTACATAACTTAGTTCTATTGGAAGCAACGACCAATCACAGGCTAGTTTGGTCTTCCCGGGTTTAGAGCAAATTTGTGCAACTGTGCGTTTGATTGGATGTTTTCCTAACTTGTCCCACCCTGTCACAAAATAAAATCAGTTCTGATTGGATGTTGTCCCCGGTAAGCATTTTTGTCTCGTTTTCATTCGTTGATGAAAGTGTCAGTTAATTTCTTCATCGTTTTTATCCTTTTAGGTAGTTTTTATTTAGTTATCGTCTTGTTTTCATCATGAAAAAAAGGGTTGTGGATGAAAACTATGACAAAAATATTTCATCAATGAAATTAACACTGTTAAAAAGAAGGTTCTCATGATATTGTAGTTTGGAGATATTTTAATTATGTAAAGTACAGCAAGGAAGCAGAGCAGCGTAAAAGGGAAAAACAACTCAAATGTCAAAGGAAACAAATAACATAACTGAATTAAATAATTCTGTTCATGACTGGACTTTAACCTTTAACCTCTCTGTTGTGCTGTTTCCTCTTTCAGAGCAGAAAATCATCATCACAGCTGAGTCTGGACAGAACATCACTCTGCCATGTCGAGCTCAGAACTACAACATCACATTGCTGTATTGGAGCAGAGCTGACCTGGAGCCAGAAAACCTCCTTGTTTACCGGGATGGGCAGATTGTTCCAGATTACCAGCATCCATATTTTAAGAAGCGGGTGGATCTGTGGGACAGACAGATGAAGGATGGAGACGCGTCTGTGATTCTGAAGGATGTGACGACTGCTGATGATGGAACATACCAGTGTCGTGTCTTCATGGAGGAAACTCGCTCATGGAAGCTCAGCATCATCAACCTGAGTGTTCATCCAGGTGAGTCAGTAGAGTTCAGGCACAGCTTCCTGGAGGGTCATTTTTTTTTTTTTAGTTTATTTTATGGATGATGTTGTGGATAATAGAGGCAGAAAGATGTTTAGCTCCAATCATGCACTGCAGTACAATAGGAGTGTGAGCCAGATAAACGAGTAAAAGACAACAGAAAATGTTAACAAAAACTTGAGTGACAGCCTTACTGAACATGACGCCCAACACAAACAGCAGAAAAGACAAACACACTGTAGAAATGAAGGGCACAGGGAGTTTGGGAGTTTTGGAGCAGCAAACTGTGTCAAAGCATATTTCCATAAAGGCAGCCAACACCACAAATCATCATCATGGATCAGGACATGTTTCTGTTCTGTGAAGCTCGTGTCTTGTAGTTTCTGAAGATTTGGATGTTTAGCACAAGGCTAAGATTCACCCAATCCCTCAGTTTGTCACCTTTGGATATGAAGATGTATCCCTCCATCCATCCATCCATCCATTGTAAATTCTGGTCACTCTCTGATCCTCACTCTGATTTGCTGTTGGAGAAGCAAACATATGTACTTTGACCTTTAACCTCTCTGCTCTGTTGTTTCCTCATTCAGACCACAAAATCCTCACAGCTGAGTCTGGACAGAGCATCACTCTGCCATGTCGAGCTCCAAATGACAACATCAAATTTGTACATTGGAGCAGAGCTGACCTGGAGCCAGAATATCTCCTTGTTTACCAGGATTGGCAGTTTCTTCCAGATTACCGGCATCCATCTTTGAAGAATCTAATGGATCTGCAGGACAGACAGATGAAGGATGGAGACGTGTCTCTGATTCTGAAGGATGTGACGACTGCTGATGATGGAACATACCAGTGTCGTGTCTTCATGGAGGAAACTCGCTCATGGAAGCTCAGCATGATTGACCTGATTGTTCCTCCAGGTGAGTCATTAGAGTTTATTGTGTCTATGATCAGAGGTGAAGCTGCTTCCTGGTTGTTGATGTTTCCTTGGATGACCTGCTGGATGTTTGTGGTGGACAGATGTTTAGCCAGGTACTGGCTTTTTGGAAGGTTATATAATGCAAAGTGAACAGAGCGGGCACTAGACTCTACACTGGCAGTCATGGAAGGTCTGTGGAGATGGAGAGACACAACTAGAGCGAGTGATCGTAAAGGGCCTTATGGATGGGTATATGTAGCATGGATCTCCTACTTGTGGTCAAAGGAGTGTGTACATAAGAGGGGTTGTCTCCGGGTGGGTTGTTATCAGGAGGTAGGTTGGAGGTAGCGGGGAAAAGGGGGAAGGCATGTTAGAATACAAATGAGGTGATTACCAAAGTGAGTCTGTGTGGACAAGTGATATTTGGTGATCTCCTTAACATGGAGCAGGTAGGTCCTGCAGGTAGGTTAACTGGATATTGGAATGGAGAACTGAGGAAAACATGGGAAACAGGAATTACTACATTCCAACAATGGACAGCAGGAAACAACATGGTGAGCAGATTTACCAACACAGTGGTTGGGACAAACAGGTGAAGATTTCAGTCACAGTTGGTCTTAAATACATAACCATGATGTAAGCCCAGAAAAAAAGCTCAACCCATGGGTGGAAACAAGGCGAGAACCACCCACTAATCCATTTGCAGCAGAGAAACAGAGGAAAAACACCACAGCCTGCATGACAATATGGTTTTGTGAAATTTTATTTTCATGTATTTCTACTTTATTTATTGAAAACTGACTAAAGAACATCATTGTCCTCCAAGCTCGGGTCCTCTACCAGAGGCCTGGGAGCTTGGGGGTCCTGCACAGTATCTTAGCTGTTACCGGTATTGTGCTCTTCTGTACAGAGATCTTGGATGTCATTCCTGGAATCTGCTGGAGCCACTCTCCCAGTTTGGGGGTCACTGCCCCAAGTGTTCCGAGTACCACGGGGACCACTGTTACCTTCATCTTCACTTGTTTTTCTAGCTCCTCTCTGAGCCCTTAGTATTTATGAAGCTTCTTGTGTTCCTTCTTCTTGAGTTTGGTCTATCACTATGACCTTCTTCCTCTGTTTGTCCAGCATCACGTTGTCTGGTTAGTTAGCCATCACAAGTTTGTCTGTCTGTATCTGGAAGTCCCACAGGACCATAGCTCTGTAATACTTGACCATCCTTGGCGAGGTGTCCCATTTTGACCTCGGGACTTCCAGGTCATACTTAGCACAGATGTTCCTGTACAGGTGTTATCATAAAATTAGAATATTACTTAAGACCAATACAAAAAAAGGATCTGTAGAAATGTTGGCCAACTGAAAAGTATGAACATGAAAGTATGAGCATGTACAGCACCCAGTACTTAGTTGGGGCTCCTTTTGCCTGGATTACTGCAGTAATGCAGCGTGGCATGGAGTCCATCAGTCTGTGGCACTGCTCAGGTGTTATGAGAGCCCAGGTTGCTCTGATAGTGGCCTTCAGCTCTTCTGAATTGTTGGGTCTGACGCATCACATCTTCCTCTTCACAATAGCCCATAGATTTTCTATGGGGTTAAGGTCAGGTGAGTTTGCTGGCCAATTAAGAACAGGGATATCATGGTCCTTAAAGCAGGTACCAAGTCCTGTTGGAAAATGAAATCCGCATCTCCATAAAGTTGGTCAGCAGCAGGAACCATGAAGTGCTCTAAAACTTCCTGATAGACGGCCGCGTTGACCTTGGACCTCAGAAAACACAGTGGACCAACAGCAGCAGATGACATGGCACCCAAACCATCACTGACTGTAGAAACTTCACACTGGACCTCAGCCAGCATGGATTCTGTGCCTCTCCTCTCTTCCTCTGCGACAGCTGAAACCCATGTCTGCATACGTCTGTGTGTGGTGGTTCTTGAAGCTCTGACTCCAGCTGCAGTCCACTCTTTGTGAATCTCCCCACATTTTTGAATGGTTTTGCTCCACAATCCTCTCCAGGGTGCAGTTATCTCTATTGTTGTACACTTTTTTCTACCACATCTTTTCCTTCCCTTCGCCTCTCTATTAATGTGCTTGGACACAGAGCTCTGTGAACAGCAGCCTCTTTAGCAATGACCTTTGGTGTCTTGCCCTCCTTGTGCGAGGTGTCAAAGGTCACCTTTAAGATTGTGTAGCCTACAGAACTAGACTGAGAGACCATTTAAAGGCCTTTGCAGGTGTTTGGAGTTAGTTAGCTGATTAGAGTGTGGCACCAGGTGTCTTCAATATTGAACCTTTTCACAATATTCTAATTTTCTGAGATACTGAATTTACGATTTTCATTAGTTGTCAGTTATAATCATGAAAAATTAAAAGAAACATTTGAAATATATCAGTCTGTGTGTAATGAATTAATATAATGTAAAAGTTTCACTTTTTGAATGGAATGACTGAAAAAAATCAACTTTTTCATGATATTCTAATTTTATGACCAGCACCTGTACACCTGCTGCTGTATTCCCTGCTGTTATGTGCTGGATTGTCTCAGGAGCATCTCTGCACAGCCTGCACCTGGGGTCTTGCCTGGTGTGGTAGACCCCAGCCTCTATCAATCTTATGCTCAGAGCTTGTTCCTGTGCTGCCATGATTAGTGCCTCTGTGCTGTCTGTCATTCCAGCTTTGTCCAGCCATTGGTAGACTTTCTTTATCAGCCACTTCTTCTATTTGCCGGTGGTACATGCCGTGCAGAGGCCTGTCCTTCCATGATGGTTCCTGTTCTTTCTCCTCTTCTTCCTCAGGTTTCTGCTGCCTGAGGTACTCACTAAGCACATGATCCTTTGTGGCCATCTTCCTTCCACTTAGCGTACAGTCTCAGGGTCCTGGATTTGGGGTGAAACCCTCCATACATGGTAAGGAGCTTTCTTGTTTTTACATCAGTGGCTTCTATTTCCTCTTTTGGCCAGCTTATTATCCCAGCAGGGTATCTGACAACTGGCAGGGCGTAGGTGTTGATTGCCCGGATCTTGTTCTTCCCATTCAGCTGACTCTCCATGCTTCCCATTAGCCTGAGGGATTCCAAGGTACCTGTAGCTGTCTTCAATGTTGGCAATGTTGCCTTCTGGTAGTGCAATCCCGTCTTTTCAGACTACCTTCCCTCTCTTTGTTACCAGCCGACTACACTTCTCCAGTCTGAAATGACATTCCAATGTTATTGCTGTAGATCCCTGTGATAAATTCCCTCCGTGCTTCGTTGATTTTAGCCTCTAGCCATCTTTTCCATGGAGAGTACTGCTCCTTGTGGTTGTTCATCTTATAGCCAAGCACCTTGAAGATCACTGCTGCTGTGGAATTGATCGACTGATTGGTTTCAGTGATTGTTGAAGCAGGGACTGTCCGTAGTGCTGTGTTCACATCTTCTTGTAGTCTTTCAGAGGGTACTTCATGTAGTCTTGGTAGTCGGCTTTGAGGGGTCTGGGTTTCCATCTTAGCCACGATCTTATCTTTCAGCTCAGCTTCTCTGGTATTCAGAGTACTAGTTATTCTTGGGGTTTGGTTCACAATCTCTGAGTGTGGGATGATGATATCTCCCCTCTGACCTGTGGTTGTGGCTTGACAGAAGTAGTCATCTGATTCACATCATGATATTTATGATATGGGAAAGAAATCCATAATGCCCAGCTCAGCTGCATTCCAGATGACACAGAGACAAAGAAGTGTGTTTTTGTTGTGCTGTAGTTAACATCTCATAGTTTCTGCAATGTTGCACATTTACACTAAGGCTAAAATCCAACTTTACCCTTCATGGTTCACTGGTGGATGTTAATTTCATGGTCCTGGGTCGTGTGCCCAGCATTTCTTGTTTTGTTCTTTTAGGTTCTGTTTTCATTGAGTTTCTGTCATGTTCCTGGTTTGTTTTGGATTTGATTATCTTTCATATTTGTTTGTCCTGTTATTAGTTATTGTTAGTTACATATGGATTTCCTGGTTCTCTTAGTTCCTGTCTCTGTGTTCTGGTGTCTGTGTCATGTCCTGGGCCGGTGGCCCAGTGTTTTATGTTTTCTTGGTATGGTTTCCGTTTTCTCAGGTTGTTTTGTTATCTGTTATAGTTGCCCTCAGTTATTTCTAGTTCCTTGTGTCTCTCTGTATTCTGTGTCAGGTTTGCGTCTCTGTTCCCTTGTCATACTTCCTGTTTTATTTTGATATCCATCTAGCCCCTGTCTGTTGTATTCAGTTTTGCTTCCCTCTGGTCTCATCTTAGTTATCAGCATCACCTGTGTTCCCACCTGTTTCCTCTTCCCTCATCAGCCCTTCTGTGTATTTAAGTCCTGCGTTTTCTATGCCTGTTGTCGCGTCGTTGATGTTATTGTGCCAGAGTGTTCCCGTGTTCCTGACGTTGTTGTGCCCGTATGTTCCTGTGCTCCCCGCGTCTGCCCTTCGTCTCCCGTCCAAGGTTTTTGTATTCAGTTGCCCTTTATTCCAATAAATCCCGTTAAGTTATGTTTGTCTCTGGAGTCCTCCGTGTTCGCCCTTCCTCGCCCGTGTCCTCCCCGGCCATGACAGTCTGTCCTGTCCCTCTGTCGTGTCTCTGGTCAGATGTGTTTTGTTTTGTTTATTTCCTGTGTGGTGTATCAAGTCAGCACCCATCAGCCCAGTGTAGTTGTGTTTATTTTCTTGTCCCTTTTCTCTCAATAAAATCACGTTAAGTTTCAGTCTATTCTGCTGAGACCTGTATTCTGGGTCCAACCTCCCCGGACACACACCACACGTGACAGTCAGCCAGACATCTATTTTATTCCACATATCCAAATGACTAAAAACTCAAATGTTAAAGGAAATAAGCAACATATGTAAAATTAGTAATTCTGGTCAGAATTGTACTTTGACCTTTAACCTCTCTGCTCTCTGTTGTTTCCTCATTCAGACCACAAAATCCTCACAGCTGATCCTGGACAGAACGTCATTCTGCCATGTCGAGCTCCAAACATCAACATCAAATTTGTACACTGGAGCAGAGCTGACCTGGAGCCAGAATATGTCTTTGTTTACCGGGATGGACAGTTTCTTACAGCCAATCAGCATCCATCTTTCAGGAAGCGGGTGGATCTGCAGGATGGACAGATGAAGGATGGAGACGTGTCTGTGATTCTGAAGGATGTGACGGCTGCTGATGATGGAACATACCAGTGTCGTGTCTTCATGGAGGAAACTCTGTCATGGAAGCTCAGCATAATCAACCTGAGTGTTCCTCCATGTGAGTTGAGTGTGTCTGTGATCAGAGAGGAAGCTGCTTCCTGGATGGTGATGTTTCTTCATTTGTTGTGTGGATGACCTGCGTAGTCATTCCAAAATGATCTTGTGCTGATATTAAAGATCTGTGAGGATTTCAGGAATATCGAACATTTATGTCGACATGTTTTACTGAACCTGCCACTCATGTTCTTCAAAGGAAATAAACATTTAAAGTAAATATTTACAGTCATAATCTGACCATATCTGAAATCAGAGTTTAGAGATTTAAACTTTAAACATTTGTGTGAGCAGTGCACCTCCTGCATGCTTGTTGCTTGCTATTGAACTGAAACACTGCTTTATACCATAGGTATGAGGTGTCATATATATTGTGGTCCTTCTATGATTGGCTGTTGTAGAAGAACAGATGTACGTTGACCTTTAACCTCTCTGTCCTGTGGTGTTTTCTGTTTCAGACCATAAAAACATCACAGCTGAGTCTGGACAGAGCGTCACTCTGCCATGTCGAGCTCCAAACAACAACATCATCGATGTTATAGAGTGGATCAGACCTGACCTGCAGCCAGAATACGTCCTTGTTTACCGGGATGAGCGGTTTGATCCAGATAACCAGCATCCATCCTTTAAGAACCGGGTGGATCTGTGGGACAGAAAGATGAAGGATGGAGACGTGTCTTTGAATGTGAACCATGTGACGATTAATGACACTGGAACATACGAGTGTCATGTCTTCATGATTGGAACAAACCACAAGAACACCAAACCCATCAGCATCATCTACCTGAGAGTTGTTCCTCCTCCAGGTGAGTGAGCAGAGTTCAGTGTGTGTCTGTGATTAGAGGTGAAGCTGCTTCCTGGTTGCTGATGTTTCTAAAGATGTTGATGAGACTGAGTGATGTGATCAGTAGATAACATCTGACAGCAGCAGATTCGTGCTCTTTCAACCAGAATGGTTCAAAATGGGAATAAAGTGTGAAAAGTTGCACATTGGTGGATTTTTCACACATGATGTGACCAAAACTGTGTCCACCATATAGTTCAAAAATGTTTGCCTTTGGGGCAGTATTTCCACATTAGCAGGGCATATAATAGCTGATAAGATTTATATGTATAGATATGTATGTATGTAGCCTGTACAGGAAAGAAACAGCTAACTGCACAGTTGATGGGCAGGTGTGACATCCAAAAGAGTGAATGGAGCCACAGGTAGCAGATACATTGAATTGTACTGAACAGTTGCAAAATAACTGGGGGGGTGTATAATAATGGCACACAATAGCCAATGAGAATAAAACAAAATGTAGTGCTCTTCATGCTCTCAGAGCTAGTCCAGCCCAAATCACCTCACTGAGAAGCTTCCAGTGCTAGAAACCAGCAGAAGAGGCCGGTCCCTGCTCTCCCACTTGTCCACAGGTCTTGGGTGGTTCAGGGTGTCTTTTTTTTCAGCTTTCTTGAACTGTCCCAGCTCAGGTCACAGAGGCACAGTGTCATCTGCTCTCGCTCTCTCTGCCTCAGCAGAAGTGAGCAGGTTTATGTAACTCAGCCCATGAGGCTCAGAATAGTGCAGATTGGTCCAGACGAGGTCTGAATAAGGTGAATAATGGTGATTGGCACGTAAACCACGTATCCAGTAACTGAACGTCCTGGAAAACCCACTGGGTACAGACACAATTTAAGATCCTGTTTCTTCTTTTTTGGAAAAAAAACATGATTGTAAATTGTTTCCATGAATATAAATCATGTTATCAGTCAGTGTACGACCCTGGCTATACTGCTGAAATACTGTGAATGCTGGTTTTCTTTTATTGCAGCAATTTTTAATAACATGGCAGCCACAGTTTCAGTCAGAAGAGCTCAGAAAAATCTACATATATGCTATATTTCACAGTTCATCCACATTTTGAGTGATTCCTGTTTTACCTGACAGCTGACACCTCGCACCTGTTTCTCACCTGCAGGTCCACCAGGAGGAGACACAGACGATGGAGGGAACGAGGGTGGAGAGAACGAGGGTGGATCTGTTGGACTGATAGTTATTCTGATAGTTTTTGCTGCGCTGTTCCTTCTTTTTCTTCTTGTTCTTCTTATTCTTTTTATTGTTTGGTGCTGCAGATACTGTGAGCAGTCCCAAAGTCAATATATTCTGTAGCGGCTCGTCATCGGCCTCTTTATGTAGAGTAGCAGAACGCTGAGTCAGTCAATCTGAGCGCAGTGATGAAGACTCCTGAACATTCAGCAGACATGATTTATGGATGTTTAAAGGTTCAGTTCAAACATGCAGAGATCTTTTGTGTTGGTTTGATATATGAACCTTTTTCATTTTAATAACCCCTCTTTAGTTAATGATGTGTGCCCCCAAGTGTGGTGCTGTACACATCAGCGTGGCAAACAAAAGGTTGCTGGTTAGATTGCAGCCAGAGGTGTAAGTGCCCCCGTGGGGCTGCGTCAGGACGGCCACCTGCCGTAAAACTCTGCTGAATCAAACGTGCTGCTGTATCCACCCTGAAAGTAGTTTCTTCTTCTTTAGGTGATGTTACAGCTTATTCATGAAACTGCAGTATAGTATATAAAACTGCAGTATAGTAGTACAGTATGCATATATCACAGATATTTCCCCCTCTTTGATCCTGTGAATGCTGTCAGCCTCAGAGAAGCTAAATCAGTGAGTTTTCTTCATATGTACCTTTACTTCAACTTTTCTCTGAACACAAATGTGCATGTATCCCTGCTGCTTTGCTTTTTTCTAATCAGTCCAGGTATTATAGAATAAAAACAGATGTTTGAAAGTCTCAATAAACACATCCATCAATGAAAAACCAGCTCCTGAATTTTTATTTTCTTTAAGTTCAGCCTCCTCCTCCAGCTCCTCTGGCATCCCCGAGCCAGCCTGGAGATGTCCTCCCTGCAGCATCGTGGGGGTCGGCCCCGGGGCCTCCCAGAACTGGAGGTCATGGCTTAGCTAAACCATCAGAACTGCATTATCTGTGAACAACAGACAGACAGACTTTGTCTCCTTTGCTGTGCCAAGAAATCTGAGGCAGTGTTTGAACATGAAGATCTAAAATATATAAATAAATGATAAAAACTTTCATCATCTTATCAACATCGATCAGGATCTGTAATTTAAGTGTTGGCGAGTTTAAACATAAAAAAGTCCAGCACACACAAACCTCCACATTACAAAAGAAAATATCAGAATAGCGTCACACTGAATTTCATAATACTGCAACATAAAGCATGTAAATACTTTTCAACATGAAATTCTTGGTCACAAGAATAAAGAAAATGTTATTTTCATCCAGCTGATTTGGTCAAATATGACAGATTGTAGCAGAGAAACAAAAATATCAGCAGATTGTTCCAAACAGGAAGAACACTGAACTCGCTCCCGGTGATGGTGGAGACCCTCGAGATGTCGGCAGCATTTCTCTCACACAGCTGCTGAGTGTTTGTGTGTGTTTAACTGTGGGGCTGCTTTTATTGTATGAATATCTACTTTATGTTTTTAAACAAAGAATGTTCTCCTGTTACACTCGTAGCATTCGAGCAGCTTATCATAAACACCTACGTTCATTATTTAATACACAGGTTTATAATGTTACACTGTACAGCTTTGACAGGAAACTTCTGACAGGAAATTATATTTACACCAAAATTACCCCAAAAATAAACCTTAAAAAAGAGAGATTTGATTTATATCACAACATTTATCAGTGCACACACACACCTGTTCATGTTTCATATTGGCCGTCATCATCATCACGTGTTATTATTATTACTCCAGTGAAAGAGAGATCAGAACTTTTCTATTACACACAGAAACTGTAAAGATCAGAAAGTTTGAGTCGTTTAAAGAGTTTAAAGAGTCTTCCTCCTGTCAAGATCCATCCATGATTTCAGCCTCTGGGAGTAGCAGAGCGGCCCCAGCCGTCGGAGGCAGTCTGCCAGCCTCCAGAGTCTGCAGCACTAGTTCCTCCTCATCGGCCCCTTCCTGGTCTGCAGCATCAGCAGCAGTTCCCTCCAAATCACTGAGACAATGTGCACAGTTCCAACTTGTGCAAGTGAAATGGTCTGTGCAACTGGGTCTCATCTCAAACTGTTTTTCTCATGTCTGGCTGCACCAGGCCTCCTCAGCCTGTTAATGTTTCAGCCAGTCCAAAGTCCAAAGCCTCCAGCATCACCCTCTGGGTATCCGAGTGGCCCAGGGGTCCTGCTCCACCTGAGAGGCCCAAGCTAAAATCCAAGAGTCCGACAAAACCTGGGCCTGCTGGCTTACTTGTGGTTCCTCGGATACTTAAGAGTAGAATGGGAGGCAGAGCCTTCAGCTTTCAGGCCCCTCTTCTGTGGAACCAGCTCCCAGCTTGGATTCAGGAGACAGACACCCTCTCTATTTTTAAGATTAGGCTTAAAACTTTCCTTTATGATCAAGCTTATAGTTAGGGCTGGATCAGGTGACCCTGAACCCTCCCTTAGTTATTCTGCTATAGGCCTAGGCTGCTGGGGGGTTCACATGATGCACTGAGTGTTTCTTTTCATTCACCTTATTTACTTTGTTTATACTTCACTCTGCATTTAATCATTAGTTGTTATTAATCTCTGTCTCTCTCCCCCCTCAGCAGATGACCCCCCCCTCCCTGAGCCTGGTTCTGCTGGAGGTTTCTTCCTGTTAAAAAGGGGATAATATGTTAATATGATGGGTTATGAGGACATTATGGAGCATGTGAAGGTGGATCAAAAATTTGTTTTTTGTAACAAACCACATTAATTGTAGTAAGTGTAACACTGAACAAAAAAGGCCCGAGTCATTATGATGAATGGAGAAGAAGTGTTTTCCATAGTGTTTGACATGGAGCACATCAGTGTTCAGCTGGTTCTAATATCTTTATTCATATGATGGTTTGTGTGTCATCTGCTCTATCACCCTGCTCCTGCTCCTGCTGATGTAGATGTCCTCTACAGTTGGGGAGGTGCTGCCGTGATCTTCTGGGCACAGTTGACCGCCCCCTACAGCGATGCATGTAGCTGTGATGCTCTCAACTACACACCTGTAGGAGGAGGCGAGGATTTTGGATTTCAGGTGGAAGCAAATATGTTTGTATGTTTGTCACTTAATTGTTAATTGACATGAGAAAACAGTAAAATAAAATTATATTATGGCCAAACTTTAGTGATTTCAACTTGACTGAATTTATTTAGTTACTGATAATATTTATTTTATTTTGCTGGATTGTTGATGGTGGATCTCAATAATAAAAGACATAACTACATGAACCTTATTAAGCACTAAATGGTCTGATAATATTCCAGAAGATATTTTCTCCATGATGTGGGTCTGTGTGTATTTGCTGTGGTTGGCGCTGGCTTGTTTGCTCCCCCTCAGCTCCAGGCTGGGTGGGGCTGGCATACTCCCACCTTCAAAGTGCTTCTGTGCCAACATCAATAGTTTTCATGTGTTTTCATGTGTGCACTTTATAGAAAAAATGGATGCTTTTTTATACTTCTATCGCAGTTATTTTTATATATAAATATAATAATAAATACGGGCAGCGTTTTTGAAGGTTTTTTCTCTTCATTCAAATGACCAATTATTATTATTATTATTATTTGTATATTTCCTCGAAAAAAAAAAAAAGAACTGAATTCAAAAACGCCGGCAGGAGACCTCCCAGCGCCTCCAGCCAGAGGGAGGACCGGCCGGCGCGGCTCGGGACAAAGACTGACCAATCAGGAGTAGCCAGAGGGCTCTCCAAGGAGCCCCTCCCTATGCGGGCACTCGACAGAGCCGCCGTCGTCCCCGGATCTCAGCGGGATCTAATGTAGCCCCTCCCCGCTCAATGTGAGCAGAGAGAGAGAGACGGAAGTCTTTTTCCCCCGTAGCCTGAATGACTTCACCTGACGCAAAGTCCCCTGAGTGTGAAAGACCCCTGTGATGCCGGCTCCGCGGGGCCAATCGGGGTGAGCTGGTGACGTCGAGGGAGCGAAGGATGAATGAGAGACAGAGACGCTACGAGAACTACGGACCAATCAAAAACCACCTTCTGAGGCGAGAACAGCGCGCAGCTTTGGAGGCCAGCAGAGAAAAATGCAGAAGTCTTTCTACGTCTGTCTGCAGGGCAGCTCTGCACTCTGCAGCACAACAGGACTGCTGAGCAGCTGACTGACGACCGAGAGCCGGCAGATCCTGGTCGGTGTTGCTGCGGGTGGAAAGCGTAAAGTTACGCTTCCTGGTCGTGCTGCAGATTCCACCTGTCCTCCAGCCCCGCCTACAAACGTCACTCTAGTATAATTTTTTTAAGACACCCTGAATCGAAAGAGAGGAGTCTGAGTGGCTGTACCATAAATCAGCAGTGACTTTCAGTTTTATTTAAAGCTTAAATTTAATCTCACGCGGTAGGTTTTAAACTCGGGTTCTGTTACGCACTGGAAACACTGACAGACTCAGAGATCTAGAACAAACTGAGTGTTGGATCAGGAGTACCAGAGAACACACCCATGTCTGCCTCGCTCTGCTGGACTCTGCTGTTTGTTGGTGTCTTTGCGTTTATCTCTGCAGGTCAGGTTCAACTTTTACAAACTAATCAGAGTTTCCCTCTGAGACTGAGACTAAGGCGTATAGTAGAATTCATTTAATGTTGATTCAACATGCCTGTGTATGTTAAATACAAATAGTCAAGATGGCAAAGTGACAGGAACAGTCCTGTCGGGTAAAACAGGGCAGCCTTTGCTGTTCCTCGAAGGCGTTCTTCCATGAGCAGGAGGCAAAAGCAGTTCTAAAAGAACTGCATCTCCTGGATGAGGTCGATTCGGTGTGCTCATGTGTATCACTGATGTGCAGCGAGGTTTGTGATGGTGAGGCACTGCCTCATCTGGATGTTCACATATCAACCCAAAATTTCAATTTTAATTATGCTAATGATTAATTATGCTTTAATCACCTCCATACTGTCCAATGGTGGCAAGAAAAACAAAAGATATGCATTTACTGGGGTTATGTTGACTTGTGATTCTTGCCCACAGAAGGGTGTGACTGGTTGTCTGTTAGTGTTCCCTTTTCTGGGTTATTATATAGTTTAATTTTTAATATCACACCAGATAGTAAACAGCTCAGCTCAAGTTCTCTGCTGCCTGCCTCCATGAGTCTGCATTCTGGTCCTCTGACAGGAACTTGGAGTAAGGGCCAGGTGGAAAATGGATGAAAACTGTTTTTTTTTTTTTTAATTTTCCAATTAGGGTGAGGGAGGCCGAGAGTCGAGCTCTCAAATGATTTATAACTCTGCGTGGGGCTTTTTAAAATTAAATATTCTGTTTGTAATTCACCAACAGTCCTCCCACTGAAACCTCTGTGTGTTTCAGAAGCAAACAGTTTATTAGACGTAAACACTTGTACTTTGACCTTTAACCTCTCTGTTCTGTGCTGTTTCCCCTTTCAGGTGATAAAATCATCACAGCTCAGTCTGGACAGAGAGTCACTCTGACATGTCGAGCTCCAAACAACAAGCCCAGGTTCGTCCATTGGAGCAGAGCTGACCTGGAGCCAGAATACCTCCTTCTTTACCGGGATGGGCAGTTTTTTCCAGATGATCAGTTTGTGTCTTCTAAGAAGCGGGTGGATCTGCGGGACAGACAGATGAAGGATGGAGACGTGTCTCTGATCCTGAAGGATGTGACGACTGCTCATAGTGGAACATACCAGTGTCGTGTCTTCATGGAAGAAAAACGCTCATGGAAGCCCATCTGCAGATTACACCTGAGTGTTCCTCCAGGTGAGTGAGCAGAGTTCAGAGTGTCTGTGATCAGAGGGGAAGCTGCTTCCTGGTTGTTGATGTTTCTTTGTTGTGTGGATGACCTGGACCCTATTCCAGGAAGCAGGTTCAACAAACTCTGAGTTTAAAAACAGTCTCTGAGTTGATCAACTCTGAGATCGGCAACTCTGAGTTTCCCGTTCCAGAACAGCTGATCAGAGTTGGTTCAACCATTCAGTATGATCACCCTGATTTAGCGCGTGCGTGAGTGAGGAAAGAAAGCCATCATCAGTGGAGCTCTGATACCAGGATTCACCATGGCAATGGGTAAATAAAGGGTGGAGCCTCCATTTTAATCTGATGATGGAGGATCGCACGTGTCAGTGTGGAGCATGACGAGTCACTTTAATCAGCCTGACCCACTCTGACATCATCACAGACAGAATAAAAGTTTGTTATCAAATATCTCATTTCTTTATAATATCTGCTGTCATCATTCACACAACTTGAATCTCCATCAGATGAAGCTGAATCCTAATTGTACATTTGATTTATAAAATCTAATTATTGAGCCTGAAGGACAAACTGCAGGAGACAGAAAGTGAAGATAAAACTGTGGAGAAACAGCTGAGACTGAGTTTACTGACCGACCTGTGTGTTAGAGACTGAGACAGCAGCAGACCTCAGGTCAGTTTATTTAATAAAAACTGTTTTTGATGCAGTTCGTGACAGCTCAGTTCATGGCCATTTAATTGTTTAAATAATTATTCAGTAAAAATGGAATCTACTGATGGAATATCAACCTCATTTTATTCATTTTTTAATGGAGAATTTCATCATTTCTCCCATAACTGGATAACCTGGTCAAACAAACTGAGCGATCTGGGCAGTTCACTATTTTCTTGGCAAAGATGGCGCCGGTATGCTTGGCTTGCCCTCTGTCACTACCTGCCCTGCTCGTGTTTGTACTGCTATCGAGGCTTGTTACCCAAAGTGCCTACGTTAGTGCCCTGCTAGTTTATGATCGTCAAACGCTCCTGGATCTTCGACTCTGGGCAGAAGTGAACTCTTTTCATGGTGACCATAAACCCTTACCTCCATTTCTGTCAGCGATCCCGGACTACCTCTGGCGAACTCAGGCTCTACCTCCTCGGAGAAAACGCCATCGTTCCCGTGGAAGACGTAGCGGCAGACTGGTACGGCTAAAGGCCTGCTTATTAGTACATCATACTGGGCCTACTGAAGGAATAGGGTCTCGTTTTGCCCATGGAATGGTCTATGCCCGTTCTCCTTCCTCCTGCTTAAGGGAACCTGCCTACACCTGGTTGGTGCCTGTCGTTGGTTCGGAGGGTTTGTTCCAGCTACCTCGGCCTCGTCACCGCCTCTCTCCCCGTTCCAGGCAGCTTGGAGTGAATCCGGGAAATCTGCGGTTTCTCCGCCGGGATGTCTGCAGCGTCGGCGCACCGGTCCCACCCGCTCCTGTTAGGTTTGGTCTGGTGAATGCCAGATCTCTTGCAAACAAAACTTTTATTCTTAAGGACTTTTTTATCTCTAAACCACTGGACTTCCTCTGTGTGACCGAGACCTGGGTGAATGCTGGTGAGTCCAGCATTTTTTCGGAGCTTTTACCACCTGACTGTTTTAACTCCCCACGGACATCAGGCCGTGGAGGAGGAATAGCGACTCTCTTTCGGAGTGTCTTTAAATGTAAATCGCTGTCTCCTCCATCCTCGTATTCAAGCTTTGAAATGAGTCTATTTGAGCTGGGTCGCTCTCACCCAGTGCTGTGCGCTGTTATCTACAGGCCACCTAAATACAACAAGGATTTTATAAATGATTTCTCTGAAATATTAGCTGAATTTTTGCCTAAATATGACCAAGCCCTTTTTATTGGAGATTTTAATATACATGTGTGCTGTCCCGATAAGCCGATGGTTAAGGACTTTTTTAATTTAATTGACTCATTTAATTTTACTCAGTGGGTGTCGGGCCCCACTCAAAAATGTGGACACACTTTGGACCTAGTTTTAACGTATGGATTGTCTATTTCTAACCTGTCAGTTTGTGACGCAGTGTTTTCAGACCACACGCCTGTGTTATTTGATCTTACTTTGCCCTGTAACATTGTTAAACCTCGCGCTCCGGCGCGACTCTGTCGTGTCTTTAACTCGTCTACTGCCGCACATTTCTCTGCTCTTTTTGATTTGAATGGTGGCATTCCTGAGTCCTCTAATACAGAGGTGCTCACTACCTGGTTTTATTCCGTCTGCCAGTCTGTTTTAGATACAGTGGCTCCAGTAAAGCCCAGGAGGCCCAGAACTAAAGTCGAGCCCTGGTTGAACGACACAACTCGTGCTGTCAGACGTGAACGCCGAAAGGCTGAGCGAAAATGGATAAAGGAAAAGCTGCAGGCATCTTTCGAAATATTAAAGGACTGTTGGCGTCGCTATCAGGCAACCGTGAAAGATGCTAAACGAGAGTATTTGTCAGATATTATTGTGGCAAATAGTCACAAGCCCCGTGTATTATTTGACATTATTGACTCTGTTTTGAATGTCCCTCAATCCACCGGTGCTGAGCCTTCAACTGAGGCTTGTGAAAAATTTCGAGATTTCTTTGTGGCAAAAGTGGAAAATGTTAGGGCTCTCATTTCACCTCCTACTTCTGACCCATCAGTCTCTGTCCCCTGCTCTGCTGCATTGTACCAGTTTGAGCCTGTCACTTTGTCTTTTTTAAATGAGACTGTCGGTCACCTGAAGCCCTCAGGCTCCCCGGTTGATGTTATCCCACCTCGATTTTTTAAAGAGATTTTTCCTGTACTAGGCCCAGCTGTTCTTGCCCTTATTAACAGCAGCCTGTCCTCTGGTGTGGTTCCTGATACTTTTAAGCATGCGACAGTGTTACCATTGATTAAAAAACCTGGACTGGATTCCACTGTGCTGTCTAATTTTAGGCCTATTTCGAGGCTTCCATTTCTTTCTAAAATTCTGGAAAAGGTCGTGTATAGCCAGGTGAAAGCCTTTTTAGCCGAAAATGATATCCTTGAGGTCTTTCAGTCTGGCTTCAAGCCTCTTCATAGCACTGAGTCTGCCTTGCTAAGGGTTTTTAATGACATTTTCCTGGCCACAGATGCAGGTGACTGTGTGATTTTACTTCTTTTAGATCTGACAGCTGCTTTTGATACAGTGGACCACAATATTTTAATATCTCGACTCGAGCAGTGTACAGGTATTCAGGGCACAGCGCTAGAGTGGTTTAGGTCCTACTTGACCCAGAGAACTTTTACTGTCTCCTTAAATGATTTTAAATCTTCCTGTGCTCCTTTGTCGTGTGGCGTTCCCCAGGGTTCAATTCTTGGACCATTGCTGTTTTCTCTATATTTGTTGCCCCTTGGTTCTATTTTCAGAAAGCATAAAATTGCTTTCCACTGTTACGCCGACGATACCCAGATTTACATGCCCCTAAAACATAGTGATCCAAACTCCATACAGACCTTGACAAAGTGTCTCGATGAAGTCAAAGCTTGGTTGGCTTTGAACTTCCTGCATTTTAATGAAAATAAGATGGAGGCGATCGTTTTTGGTTTGGGTGTCACTGGGGTGCCAACTTCTGTGGATCTGGGTCTTCTATCCCAGTATGCAAGACCCATGGTCACAAATCTGGGAGTTAAGATGGATGAGAATCTTAGGTTGGAGGGTCAGATCACTGCTGTGGTGAAATCCAGTTTCTTTCACCTTAGACAGCTCGCCAAGATTAAAACCATTTTGTCGAAAAATCATTTTCAAGCAGTAATCCACGCCTTTGTTACTTCCCGGCTGGATTACTGTAACTCTTTGTATATTGGTTTAAATCAGTCCTCATTGGCTCGTCTTCAGCTGGTCCAGAATGCTGCCGCACGGCTTTTGACCGGAACACGTAAGAGGGAGCACATTACCCCTGTTTTATCTTCACTGCACTGGTTGCCCGTTTATTTTAGAGTTCATTTTAAAATCCTTTTATTTGTTTTTAAGTCTTTAAATGGCCTTGCCCCATCGTACCTCTCTGAGTTACTGCACCTACACTCCCCTTCCCGCTCGCTCAGATCAGCTGATAAACTGCTCTTGGAGGTGCCGAGGACTAAGCGGAAGCTTAGGGGGGACAGAGCCTTTGCAGTGGTAGCTCCTAAACTATGGAACTCGCTCCCATTGCATATTAAACAGGCCTCTTCACTGACAACTTTTAAAACCTCTCTTAAGACCCACTTATTTCACCTGGCTTTTGACCAGGTTTGAGATGCTGATTTTAGTTGTGTATTTATTTTGTATTTTATTTTACCTAGTTTTTTACTGTTTTATTATTTGATTCATGATAAACTATGTATGTTATTGTTGCTTTTACCCTTTGTTATTTTTATTTATTTATTTATTTTTTATCTGCACTTCCCTTGTGTATCGTCTTGTTTTCCTTGTTCAGCACTTTGGTCAGTGCTTGCTGTTTTTAAAGTGCTTTATAAATAAATTGGCTTGGCTATGTTCATGGATATTTGACTTCCTGAGCAACAGACCCCAATTTGGCAGGATGGGAGACCGCACATCCTCAGCTCTCATCTTGAACACAGATACCCCACAAGGATGTGTCCTCAGCCCCCTCCTCTACTCACTCTTCACTCATGACTGCTCCCCCATTCACACCTCCAATACCATCATTAAGTTTGCTGATGACACCACCATTGTAGAACTGATTACAGACAACAATGACTCAGCCTACAGGGAGGCGGTCCAGCATCTGACAGTATGGTGCAATAATAATAACCTGGAATTGAATCCTAACAAAACAAGGAGCTCACGCACTGAGACCACAGCGCTCCATATTAATGGAGTGGAGGTCGAGGGAGTGGAGAGCTTTAAGTTCCTTGGGGTGCACATCTCTGCTGACCTCACCTGGGCTCTCAACACTCGACACCAAGTGGGGAAGGCACAACAGAGACTTTACTTCCTCAGGAAGCTCAGGCACTCCCACCTCTCTCAACGCCTGCTGGTGAACTTTTACCATTGAAAGCCTCCTGACCTACTGCTGCACAGTCTGGTTCTCCAGTTGCACAGCACGGGACAGGAGAGACCTGCAACGCGGGTTGAGAGAGGAAGAAAAAAATCACGGGTACCTCACTACACCCCCCCACCCCCCCCAAATTGCACACATCACCTTCAATAATCTCAAGCTTGTGCATATTATTTAGTGCTAATATAATTTATTCATTGTTGTTTGACAGTTTTTGTCTTTTTAAAAGTTGCCTAGAGAGGATGCTAAACTGCATCTCACTGTTTGAGAAATCAATAAGAACAATGTTAAGTGACAATGAAACCTATTCTATTCTAAAAGAATATGAAATGAGATTTAGAGAAAAACTGTTTTAATCTTTCTGTTCTAATCTGAGAGCAGCTTCACTGATAGATGACGGCTCTCTCTCTGAGTCACTGTTAAAGGTCAGAGGTCAGTCACAGTTTCATGTTCTCAGAAATGTCTCAGCTTTACAGGTTTAAATATTTCAGGTTGGGAGGATGAGACATTTTAATTAAAGAATGCAGATCATGTTGGGAAAATGAATCCATTATGAACGGATCCAGTCTGGATGAGCTGGGAAATGACTGGAGCCTGAACTGGATCTGGATCTTATCCGGTCTGAATCCCTGATCCTGATCTGTTTGGATCCTCCTGCTGTGCAGGTGGACTCGGACACGGTTTGCTGATCCGTTATAGAGCCGATGATCATTGATTTAGGTGATTTTCAGTGAAAATATGGAGATTCATACTCTGAATTTCAGACAGCAGAACTTTAAAATGTTGATTTCAGTCACTTTAAATCATTTAGTTCAGTTTGAAGTCTTCATCATTTCAGCCTCATCTTCACTCAAACATTCCCATCATCTCCAGGATCAGACATTTTTCCATCAGCGAGCTTTTCCAACATGACCAATGATCGATCATTGATCAGTGATCACTGTGTTCTGTGTCAGCAGCTTCATCCAGATCAGTGTGATGTAACAGTGATGCTGTTACCCTGGTAACTGACTCACAGTTGGAATTGGCTTCTTTCTGGAACAGAAACCCGAGTTTCCTCATTTTAAGGTTAACAAACCAGAGTTGGAGCTGAACCTGCTTCCTGGAATAGAGCCCTGGTGGATGTTGGAGTCAGACAGATGTTTAGCAGCTGTTGGTTTGGACTTAGTGCGCACACAAAACCTCCATCAGTTTCAGAGTGTGTAAATGAGCACACATGATGACTGATGGAGGAGAGAGGTCACATTTTTGTTGCTGGGCAGAAATCCTTGAACAACAGAAAGGTCTGCTGTAACTGCATCAACCTGCTCACTTTGTTTTCCTTTTTATCTCTGCATCTGAGCTTTGTCTGTTGGAAACCAAATGATGTTTCAATTAGAGATAAAGGGCAAGAACTCTAGGATTCATTTTATTTTGCAGTTAGTTTGGGTGTCTGTGTGTGAAGATGACAGAAGACTGTTGGAGTTTGTGTGCACGTAACATCTCAGTAATCTAAGGGTGTTTGGTACAACTATGAGAATAATTATTGTGAAATACCCTTCCTCTATAGAAAGGAAAGACAATATAATAAGTCATAAAGTCAGTATAATCAGCTAATGTTTGGGCTACTGCAATCATAACCACCAGTACCATAGAAGTGTGAGTGAGATAAAAGAGGGAAAACACAACCAAAAATCAAAAACTCAACTATCCAGGGTTGAGACAAAGAAGCAGATCTGCAGTCTTACCTCCACAACCCCATCCCCATAGACACTGGCTCCTCCTGACAACCAAAAACCCCAAAACAGTTCAAGCATAAACATTCACAAAGAAACAGGAATATAGTCTCTCCATGGGTGAAATCAACATTGTTCAATGTGGAATATTAAACATTAGTCCCTGGTAGTAAATAATTGATCAACACATTCTGCCCAACAGAAACCAGTTACAGCAAAATGAATACATTAATTTACATGACTCAACTCCCTAACTAATCACACTGATTGTCACAATCACCTCTGGAACTTGAAAAAGGGCGACTGGACTTGTTCTTTTTTCTTGAAGATGTTTCACTTCTACCCTCAGTGGGTGTAGTCCCCTGGAGGTGGTTGTGACACTCTATTGTTCATGTGTAATGAGCGTGGCTCATTACAATCAGTGTTTTCAGGTGTAACCAATTTGGGACTTTGCTCCATTCAATCAAGTGACCTGTTAAGGTGTCACAACCCGGCTCAAGCCACGTGACAAAAAAGGGAGACCGCACACAGACATGGGAGGTTAATGAATACTTTTAAATGGACTGCACTTCATGACGATATGAACGAGCTGCACCCAGAATGGCTGACTGAAGGCCAGACATTCCTGGATAGGTAATAGTCCTTAATAGTATTGCCTTATAGATGAAAGTGTACCAGCGACAGATCTGGCAGGTGTCCAAAGCAGGCCACGCCACCTGAGTGTATAAATCACAGTGGTGTGTTGATACTTTGAACTTAGTAATGAACCTCAAGGAAGCATGGCAAACAACATGAACCATCCACAGATAAGATAAGTATTTTTATAAATCAAAGCTCCACAATCCATTAAAGACAAAAAGTTGCAGCAGCAAGAAATTTTTTTTGCACTGACAGAAAAAAACAGCTGGTTCAGAAAATAAAAATCCAACTTTAAGCTTCAGCTTCTTCGCAAACATCTCCATGTGCACCTTGAAAGGGAGGGACACTTCAAGAATGAACTTGGGGGGCTCTTTCTAGAATTTGAAAATAGCATTAACTTAGTCTTATCTGCACTGAGAACAAGTTTTAAGTTAATTACTGGACAATAACAAACGCTTGCTGCAGGAATTCTAGTCTGAGTAAGAGCTGATCCATAGCAGTAAATAACTGTCATCAGAATAGAAAAGGCAAATTTACACCTGACACATTCAGACCCAAGTCATCGACATAAATCAAGACTAAAAGAGGACCTAATACAGCTCTCTGTGGCATCCCCTTATAGACAGTATGAATGAATGAAACCCAAAATGACTAAAAACTCAAATGTCAAAAGAAAATAAGCAATGTATTTACAGTCAATAATTCTACTCACAACTGTACTTTAACCTCTCTGCTCTGTGCTGTTTCCTCTTTCAGAGCAGAAAATCCTCACAGCTCAGTCTGGACACAGAGTCACTCTGCCATGTCAAGCTCCAAACAGCAACCCCAGGTTTGTACATTGGAGCAGAGCTGACCTGGAGCCTGAATATCTCCTCGTTTACCGGGATGGGCAGATTGTTCCTGATTATGAGCATCCATCTTTGAAGAACCGGTTAGATCTGCAGGTGAAGGATGGAGACGTGTCTGTGATTCTGAAGGATGTGACGGCTGCTGATAATGGAACATACCAGTGTCGCGTCTTCATGGAGGAAACTCACTCATGGAAGCTCAGCATCATCAACCTGAGAGTTCCTCCAGGTGAGTCAGTAGAGTTCATTGTGTCTTTGATCAGAGGGGAAGCTGCTGAGTCAGTACTTTACATATACAAATCAGGGGAAAACAGCAAAATATGTACAGTGGCAAAAATAAGTATTTGATACACTGTCGATTTTGCAAGTTGTCCCACTTACAAAGAATGGAGAAATTTTTATTGTGTATATAATATAAGAATATATAAGAATAGGAGGTCTTCGTAAAGACAAACTAACAGGTCTGTGAGAGCCAGAATTCCTGCTTGGATGGTAGGTGATCAAATACAAAACGCAAAATAATTATTTTTAAAAATGTGCGATGTGATGTTCTGGATTTTTTTTTTAGATTCCGTCTCACAGTTGAAGTGTGCCTACAATAAAGATTACAGCCCTTTATTATATGTATATATATATATAATATAGTGCCTCTGTGCTGTCTGTCAGTCCAGCCTTGTCCAGCCATTGGTAGGATTTTTTGATATCAGCCACTTCTTCTATCTGCCGGTGGTACATGCTGTGCAGAGGCCTGTCCTTCTGTTACAAAGTGGGCCAAATCTGCCCCAATATAAGGAATGGGTTCTAGGAGTGACCAGCGGGAAACCAACTCTCTCAAACTGGAAATAGGGTTACAATAATTTATTCTTTTCAAAGTGTGGTACTGTGCTGGGAGTACAATCCTGGCCTGGAGTTCAGGGACCAAGAACACCACCACCAGGGTGATCTTTAAAAAGTCTTGTGTTAGTAGGGAGTGGGGTTCCACATGAAATCCTGAGCCTGCAGCTCAGTCTTTTCCTCTCCAGGTCTCGAGTACTTTCATCAGGCTAGCCACCTCCTAATGGCACCGTGAACTTTCCGTCCTGAGGCTCCCTTTGCATGAAGGCTTTTCTTAGCAGTTCCCAGTCCAGTCCTTCATTAAAACACTCCAAATACACTTTGATTAAAATGAATCCCCCTCCCAGTGAAACTGGACTCCTTTAAAAATCTTAAAATCAACCAGGCCAGGTAAAAGATGAGCGTCCTTTAAAAAGGTGTTTTCCTCCACTGAGGTCTCTAATCCAGATCCGTTTTGAGCAGCCACTCCTGTTGTGCTCTACAGCCCCCTTACTTCCTGTTTCCCACGCGTGCAGCATTCCTACTTTCTTTCCCCTCTATAGAGGAGGGCCCCAAACCCACACCAATCACTTACTTCCAGTACTCAACTCCACATACCTGGCAGCTGAACTAGAGTGGGACCTAGTTCACACATGGCCTACATCACACAAAAAAAGAAAAGCATGTGAAACTTAAGATAAAATCATCCTAACCCCATGCTTCGTAGGAGATCCTCTGTTATTTCCACTTTGCCACACTTCCACGATGGTTCCTGTTCTTCCTCCTCTTCTTTCTCAGGTTTCTCCTGCCTGAGGTACTCACTAAGCACATGATCCTTTGTGTCCATCTTTTTGATGTATTCATGGATCTTCGTTGTTTCCTCTAGGACAGTGGTTCTGACACTCACTAGTCCTTGGTCACCTTCCTTCTTCTTAGCGTACAGCAGGGGTGCCCAAACTCCCGGCTTGCAGGCCGCTTCCGGCCATTCACCTACTTCCGGTCCGCAAATTGATGTCAAAAATAACATAGAGTTTGGCCCTTTAAGTTACTTTTTTGACATTTTGCTTAAGCCTATTAATTGGAGGGGAAGGCGAAATGTCAAAAAAGTAACTTAAAGGCCCAACTGTACACATGCACCCACACCAAAACACACAGCCCAAGGCTCAAAAGAAAAAAACGTTGAAAAGAAGGTTCTCATGATTTTAGGTTTTGGCTGCTATCTCTGGCTCAGCACTAGACTGGTTTTCCTCTTATTTAACAGATAGGACGTTCTCTGTTAGGACCAGCAAATTTAGTTCCACCATTGCTTCCCTAAATTGTGGGGTCCCACAGGGTTCAGTCCTGAGTCCATTATTTTCTTTTTTACATGCTCCCTTTAGCTGGCATCATTCAGTCTTTTAAGGTGATTTCTTACCATTTATATACTGATGACATTCAGCTGTATATGTCTTTTAAGTCCCAGCAGCTGGATAGGTTGTCCACCCTAGTCCAGTGTTTAACCCGGATCAGTGAGTGGCTCTCCAGTAATTACCTTGTTTTAAATGCCAATAAGACTGAGACTATGATCATAGCTCCTCCTGATCTATATCTGAAAATCAGTCAGGCTCTTTCCTCTTTTTGTCCCACCGCTAAGTCCAGCATCTGTAATCCTGCTTCTTTCATTTAAGGAACATCTGTAATCTGGAAAAAATTATTCATGTATTTGTGTCTTCGTGTTTAGATTATTACAGTGCCCTGTTTACTGGCTTGGACAAATCATCTCTTTCACGTCTCCAAGCAATACAAAACGCTGCAGCCAGATTATTAACACATTCTAGCAAGCAAGCTCACATTACTCCGATTTTACGTTCCTTACATTGGCTCCCAATCGATTTTAGGATTCAATTTAAAATTCTAGTTTTCACATACAGAGCATTAAACGGCCAGGCTCCAGATTATATTTCCCAGCTTCTCATAAAATATTCTGCCTCTCGCTGTGTTCGTTCGCAGGCTCAGAATTTCTTAGTTGTTCACTGCACACGACTAAAGACCGGGGGGGACAGAGCCTTTCAGTCAGGGGCACCAAGGCTGTGGAACAGTCTGCCTCTACATCTACGCTCAGCTGACTCTGTGGATTCTTTTAAAAAGCAGTTAAAAACTTTTGTTTTTGAAAAGGCCTTCTGCTGAGAATTTTTATTGAATTTTTAGTTTTTGGCTATTATGATGTTTAATTACTGTCTTTTTTTTGTTTTTGCATGTACAGCTCTTTGTGACTACTGTCTGTGAAAAGTGCTAAATACATAAAATTTACTTACTTATAGTTTGGAGATATTTTGATTATGCAAAGTCCAGCGAAAAAGCAAATACTGCTAAAAGAAAATGAAGTTAAATGTCAAAAAAAAAAATCATAACTGAAATAAATAATTCTGCTCATAATTGTACTTTGACCTTTAACCTCCCTGCTATGTTGTTTCCTCTTTCAGACCAGAAAATCATCATCACAGCTGAGTCTGGACAGAACGTCACTCTACCATGTCGAGTTCCAAATTACAACATCAAATTTGTACATTGGAGCAGAGCTGACCTGGAGCCGGAATATCTCCTTGTTTATGGTGACTGGAAGTTTGAGCCAGATTACCAGCATCCATCTTTTAAGAACCGGGTGGATCTGCAGGACAGACAGATGAAGGATGGAGATGTGTCTGTGATTCTGAAGGATGTGACGACTGCTGATGATGGAACATACCAGTGTCGTGTCTTCATGGAGGAAAATCGCTCATGGAAGCTCAGCATCATCGACCTGATTGTCCATCCAGGTGAGTGAGTAGAGTTCAGGCACAGCTTCCTGGATGGTGACTATTTTCATCTTTTTATAGTTTGTTTCATGGATGATATGGTGGACTATAAAGGCACAAAGATGTTTAGATGTAACTGTAAACACAACAGTATGATAGGAGCAAGAAAAAAAAAGTGACAAAAACTTGACTGACAGCATTACTGAACATGATGCCCCAACACAAACTGCCCAAGGCTCAAATGACAAACACACTGTTGAAATGAAGAGCCCAGGGAGTTTGGTAGTTTTGATTTATTTTGGCTACTTAAAGTCCAACAACAAAGTGGAGGAGCATACACTGTAAACTGCATCAAAGCATATTTCCATAAAGGCACACCACACCAGAAATCATTTCTAACATCTGAAGCAGTGCGATCCTTTAGAGTGCACAGTGCAGACCCATTTTCCCACACTGTGCCTTGTGAATAAAACCAAAGACACACATTGACGCCACAAATGCAACAGCCTACTTTATTGTAAATGACATGATGCCAGTAAGCACAGTCGCAAATGTGAGATATTTTTAACTGTGTTTACTGGCATCATGTCTTTTACAATAAAGTAGTCTGTTGCATTTGTGGCATCAGTGTCTGTGTCTCTGTTCTGGTCATAGATTTGTGGTCTCTCTCTCTGATCCTCAATCTAATTGGCTGTTCTAGAAGTGAACAGATGTACTTTGACCTTTAACCTCTTTGCTCTGTTGTTTCCTCATTCAGATCACAAAAGCTTCAGAGCTGAGTCTGGACAGAGCATCACTCTGCCATGTCAAGCTCCAAATAACAACATCAAATTTTTACATTGGAGCAGAGCTGACCTGGAGCCAGAATATCTCCTTGTTTACCAGGATGGGCAGATTCTTCCAGATTACCAGGATCCATCTTTGAAGAATCTAATGGATCTGCAGGACAGACAGATGAAGGATGGAGACGTGTCTCTGATTCTGAAGGATGTGACGACTGCTGATGGTGGAACATACCAGTGTCGTGTCTTCATGGAGGAAACTCGCTCATGGAAGCTCAGCATGATCGACCTGATTGTTCCTCCAGGTGAGTCATTAGAGTTTATTGTGTCTATGATCAGAGATGAAGCTTCTTCCTGGTCGTTGATGTTTCTTTGGATAGCCTGCTGGATGTTAGAGGTTGACACATGTTTAGCCAGTTACTGGATTTTTGGCTGGTAGTGTAAGGCAAAGGGAACAGATGAGACTCTACACTTGCAGTCATGGAAGGTCAGTGGAAATGGAGAGACTCAGTGAGAGAGTGGTCATAAGAGGCCATATGGATAAGAATTTGTAGCATAGATCTCTTACTTGTGGTCAGGAGAAGCGTGTGCATAAGAGGCATTGTCTGAATGTGGATTGTTATCTAGAGGTTGCTTGGGCTAGCAGTGGGACGGCAGGTTAGAATACAAATAACGTCATTATCAAAGTGAGTCTGTGTGGACAAGGACATTTGTTCTGGCTGTGAATGGTGATCTCCATGTCATGGAGCAGGTAGATTTAGCAGGTAAGTTCACCGGATCTCGGAATGGGGAACTGAGGAAAACATGGGTAACAGGAATTGATGGTGAGCCCAGAGTAAACCGCTTCAACCAAGGATGGAAACAAGGCAAGAACCACCCACCAATCCCTTCTGCAGAGGAGAAACAAAGAAAATGCACTACAGTCTGCCTGCACCCTGACAATATGGTTTTGTGAGAATTTATTTTGTATGATCTGGAGGGGCATGATTGGGAGGAACGGCCTGCCCAATCTGAACCCAAATGGTGTCTTGTTATTGGGCTGCAAACCACAGCTTGCCCATAACAAACACCATGTTCAAACATAAGGATGTCCATAAGTGCACATGTCACCAGGACACCCTAGGTTGCAGGTCGATGATCAATTTTGTAATTGTATTTTGGGTGTGGGAGGAGTTCGGTGAGGCTATGGAAAAAGACTTTTGGACGGCATTGAAGCGATTCTGGCAAACCATCAGGCGACTCAGGAGGGGAAAGCGGTGCTCCACTCACATGGTTTATAGTGTGGGTGGAGTGCTGCTGACGTCTTCTGTCAGATCTCGGATGAGCCCCCACTTGTTGCTAAGTTGCTTCAGCTGTATGAAAAGGGGCGGCGCCTTAGGGTGGAGAGAGCAAACCACACCCAGTGAGCCAGAAAGCCACAACAGGCCCTGCTAGGGCCGTAACAGTGTGTTTGTTCTGCTGATGTTGCAGGTTTAGCACGAGGCTAATAACCTCACCCTCAATGGTTCACTGTGGAATGTTAAGAGGTTAACATTACTTAAGTCTGTCCATCCATTTTTTTCCCCTTATCAAAATGTCTGCACTCAAACTCAAAGAAAATGAGAAACATATGTAAAAAGAAATAATAATTCTGGTCATAACTGTGCTGTCTTGTTTCTGCTTTCAGAGCAGAAAACCATCACAGCTGATACTGGACGGCGTGTCACTCTGCCATGTCAAGCTCCAAACAACAACATCAAATTTGTACACTGGAGCAGAGCTGACCTGGAGCCAGAATATCTCCTTGTTTACAGAGATGGGCAGATTGATCCAGATAACCAGCATCCATCTTTTAAGAACCGGGTGGATCTGCAGGACAGACAGATGAAGGATGGAGACGCGTCTTTAATTCTGAAGGATGTGACGACTGCTGATGATGGAACATACAAGTGTCGTGTTTACATGGAAAAAACACACAAATGGAAGCTGAGCATCATCAGCTTGATTGTTCCTCTAGGTGAGTTCAGTGTGTTTGTGATCAGAGTGGAAGCTGCTTCCTGTGACTAAACACTCTCAACATGTAAATGAGCCCACCCACCACTTTATACACACTCTGGATCTTAGTTATGCTGCTATAGGCCTAGGCTGCTGGGAGTGTTTTTTTCATTCACCTTATTTACTCTGTTTATACCCCATGCTGCATTTAATCATTAGTTATTATTAATCTCTGTCTCCCCCCCCTCAGCAGATGACTGCCCCTCCCTGAGCCTGGTTCTGATGGAGGTTTCTTCCTGTTAAAGGGAGTTTTTCCTTCCCACTGTCACCAAGTGCTGCTCATAGGGGGTCGTTTTGACTGTTGAGTTTTCTCTGTATTATTGTAGGGTCTTTACCCACAATACAAAGTGCCTTGAGGCGACTGTTGTAATTTGGTACTATTTGAATTGAATTGAATTGAATTGACATTTGTGTGAGCAGTACACCACCTGCATGCTTGTTGCTTACTGCTGAAACATTGGTTTCACAATATTATACAGTAGGCATGAGGTATGTAATATGCTATAAATTTTGAAATAATGCTTTGTGGTCTGTCTTTGTTCCTCACTCTGATTCACTGCTGTAGGTTAATCTTGTTTGTTGATTTTATATATATATATATATATATATATATATATATATATATATATATATATATATATATATATATATATATATATATATTCTTTTCTTAATAGTGTAAATTATTATATTTATATTTATAATAACTGCGGCTGCTGTTACACCCAAATTTCCCCTCTGTGGGACAATAAAGGCTCTTTCTTCTTCTTCTTCTTCTTCTACTTCGACCTTTAACCTCTGCATCCTGTGCTGTTTCAGAGTACAAAAGCATCACAGCTGAGTCTGGACAGAACGTCACTCTGACATGTCGAGCTCCAAACAACAACATCATCGATGTTATAGAGTGGATCAGACCTGACCTCCAGCCAGAATACGTCCTTGTTTACCGGGATGAGCGGTTTGATCCAGATAACCAGCATCCATCCTTTAAGAACCGGGTGGATCTGCGGGACAGACAGATGAAGGATGGAGACGTGTCTTTGAATGTGAACCATGTGACGATTAATGACACTGGAACATACGAGTGTCATGTCTTCATGATTGGAACAAACCACAAGAACACCAAACCTATCAGCAGCATCTACCTGAGAGTTGTTCCTCCAGGTGAGTCAGTAGAGTTCAGTGGAGGTTTGTAGGAGTGTTAAAGGCATGTTGGGGCATCCAAAAGAATGAATGGAGCCACAGGTAGCAGATACATTGAATTTTATTGAACAGTTGCAAAATAACTGTGAAATTCCAAAGGTACACAAGACCCGGTGAGAATAAAACAGAATGTAGTGCTCTTCATGCTCTGAGAGCTAGTCCAGCCCAAATGACCTCACTGAGAAGCTTCCAGTGCTAAAAAGCAGCAGAAGAGGCCGGTCCCTGCTCTCCCACTTGTCCACAGGTCTTGGGTGGTTCAGGGTGTCTTTTTGTTCAGCTTTCTTGAACTGTCCCAGCTCAGGTCACAGAGGCGCGGTGTCATCTGCTCTCACTCTCTCTGCCTCAGCAGAAGTGAGCAGGTTTATGTAACTCAGCCCATGAGGCTCAGAATACTGCAGATTGGTCAAGAGAAGGTCTGAATAAGGTGATTGGCACGTAAACCATGTATCCAGTATCTGAATGTCCTCGTCATTCCATATGAACTCAACCAAAAAGCCAAAATCCTTCCCGGGTCACCATCTCAGATTTGAGTGAAAATTATTCTGAAAGTACCTCTATGTGTATAATGAACACATGCAAAATCATAGGCCTCAGCTCCAAAGGGTTTCCGAGATATGGCCCTCCAAACATTGGGTGCCGTGCCCTATATTTGACCCTGTGAATCATGGGTTTCATTTTCTTAATAGTTCAAGAGGCAATATCTCCCACATGAATAATATTCTTAGCCTGAAAATTGGTGTCTTGGGTAATTTTGACCCACACTTTCAGAATCTGGCATCATAAATGTTGTGTCTTCTCTCTTTCTCAAGTTATTAACCCCTTAAAAACCAATATTTTTACAGGCGAAAATACAAAATTCGATTTCTAAGTCCTTCCATGATGCCTGGATCTCTCTCAGAGACCACTTAATGCCATATTCCTATTATGTCAGGACAGGTGTGTGTGTTTGGGGAAGATTAGCTCTGTAGAAAGCATAAAATTGGAATTAAGGGACTCAGAAAAGGGTTCCAGGTGACAAAAATGACTTTTTTGGTTTGGTTTTTCCTGTCTGGTTGGGCACCTGGGCAATTGCCCAAGGTAATGGCACTTGGTCAACATAATTGTACATATCTTAACTACATTTCCTCAAAAGTTCTACTTGTTTTCTCATCTCCTTTGTTTTATAATCATTTGAAATATAGGTGTTTTTGGCCAAAAGCGCCTTCAATTATCCCTCTCTTCATCCAGAATATTCCAAAGATCCTCATCTATACATCATTTACAGACACTGCTATAGAAACAGAATTGCATCGCTCACATTTTATAAATGTTGAATCATCTTCTAGCTAGGCATTGTGTGATTGCATCAGCTGTTATTGGTATTTCTTTTTTATTTATTCTTCATCATCTTCTTCTTCGAAGGATGCGGCCCCTGAATTTGGACACAGCCTTTGTCTTTGTCTTCATCTTTGTCGTCTTCTTCTTCTTGTGAAAAAAAAAATGTGATTCTAAATTTTTTCCATGAATATAAATCATGTTTTCAGCCAATGCATGACCCTGGCTATACTGCTGAAATACTTTGAATCCAGGTTTTCTTTTATGGCAGCGATTTTTAACAACATGGCAGCCACAGTTGAATGAATGAATAACTTTTACTAATCCCACAATGGGGAAATTACAGTTAACAGAACACCCATCCAAGAAATACCAACAACAGAACAAACAGGGGGGGCAGGTGTCTGAGGTCATGCAGCTGTTTTACCGGAGCTACCTTTAGCAGAAAAACAGAACGAGATCCACTGGGATAGGTAAGTTCAAAAACATCATCTGGTACTGTGTTCATTATGAACACCTTACGAGGTTCCAAAAAAACACCTCAGCAAAAGCAGCAGCACATTTAAAGCTGGAGAGCACTAGGGTGAGTAGGGGAGGGGCTGCCAGCAGGATACTGTGATGGCCACACAGCTTCCAGACCAGCAGTTCATGGTGATGTTCATGATAAGATGGTACAGTCAGCCTTGGTTGCCAGGATACCAGTTCATACAGGTCACAACACGGGGCGGGGGGGGCGGGGGTGAAGAGCATCTGTTTACAAACATCTCCAAGAGACGATTTAGACAGACTGGCTCCCAGACGGCCTTGGATGCTAATTCATAATACTGCAATTGTTTTGGTTCAGGCCGTCATAACTATTTGCTGACAGACTTACAGTTTTCTGGTTACCTCTCATAAATCCAATCATCCAAATTTGGTTCTACTCCGCCACACAGAACAGAGACTCCAACACTCCTCCAGATGTAATCCACTTCCATTCAGCTCTACTGAGTCTGACTGAGTTCGTACTGTTTCTGCATCCCTCATAGGCAGCCTTACTAAAGCCTGAACAGCTGCCCAGAAACCAGGTATCCCCAGGTCCAATTCGGGAAAAATCCTGGTATCAATGTAAATGCCACGTCCACACAGTGCAGCCAGGAACGTTATCTTCCATCCCCACAGGAATCCATAACATAGCCAGCCGGGTGTGTAGTCGGGCCAGAGGAAAGAGGGTTCCCCTTCTCCATACCCCCCCCCCCCCAAAAAAAAAAGTCAGATCACATATATGACATATTTCACACTTCATCCACATTTTGAATGGTTCCTATTTTACCTGATCTACTGCACTAAACAGGTTCTCTTCTGTACCTGACAGCTGATACCTCACACCTGTTTCTCACCTGCAGGTCCACCAGGAGGAGACACAGAAGATGGAGGGAACGAGGGTGGATCTGTTGGACTGATAGTTGGTCTGACAGTTTCTGCTGTGCTGCTCCTTCTTATTGTTGTTTTGAGCTACAGAAAATGTTCAAATGCGGCTCGTAGCCAGCAGAGAGTCAGTCAATCTGAGGACAGTGATGAACTCTCCTGAACATCCAGCAGACATGATTTATGCACGTTTAAAGGTTCAGTTCAAACATGCAGAGCTCTTTTGTGTTGGTTTGATATATGAACCTTTTTCATGTGCCCCCTAGTGTGGTGCTTTACACATCTTCATGGCAAACAAAAGGTTGCTGGTTAGATTGCAGCCAGAGGTTTAAATGCCCCCATGGGGCTGCATCAGGACGGCCAACTACTGTAAAACTCTGCTGAATTAAACGTGCTGTTCATGTTTCATATTGGCCGTCTGCATCATCACGTGTTATTATTATTATTTCTCCAGTGAGAGAGAGATCAGAACTTTTCTATTACTCACAGAAACTGTAAAGATCAGAAAGTTTGAGTCGTTTAAAGAGTTTAAAGAGTCTTCCTCCTGTCATAGTGGATGTATTCCCTCTGGGTGTGTGTGTGTGTGTTACACCTCTTTTTGCATTAAAGTACTTTCCAGTCCAGCAGCTCCCTCTAGTGGCCATATCTAAAGCCTGTGGGAGGATGGTGTTAATCTAAAATGTGAATCATAGTGTTCCAGTCAGTCATCAGTGTGTCTCTGCACAGCTGTCATTAAAATGTGTTCAGAGGGCCTCAGTGTGTGAATGGTTCCAGTTCAGCTCCATAACAGCAGCTCACTGGTTTGATTCCTGTGTTTCAGCTCATATCTGCCTCTCTCACTGAGGGGGACGTCCACACACACACACACACACACACACACACACACACACACACACACACACACACACACACACACACACACACACTGCCTCTGCACCAATAGTAAAGCTGGTGCTCAGAGGAAGAGGGCGGGGCTTTACTTGGTGTCAGTGAGAGAAATGAAAAAAGCTCAAATGAGTGAGAAGGACGATGAAGGAAACATCTGTGCTGTGTCTGCTCTGTAAGTAGAATCTCTGTGTTTGTTTGAATTATTGACCTTTGACTGTCTGCTCTCCTGATAACTGATGATGGAGGAGAAGACATGAAAAACTAATCAGGCTGAATTCAAGTTCAAACACCATGAGGACCAACTGCAGGTCTGAACTGACTCTTTATCTTTGCTCAGGAGTCCAGGAAACACAGCAGGCAGTGAAAAGCTCAAATCATTCACTGATTACATGAACACAGCTGCACAGAGGACACATGACTTTACTGAGACAGTGAGGAGGAGAGGTTTCGTGTAGAAGAACAGTTAAATCAGGAGGGCTTGTTAGAACAAGTTGAAGATCATTTATTGATAAGAATTCCATTAAGCTGTTTGGAGATTAGACTCCGATGGCCCATCGAAGCAGAATCGAGTCCCAGCGGTGACAGAAATTAGGGCAGGACCCACTGGAGTCCATACTCTGGTGGTGGTGTAGATAAAGATGGAGGTCTGGATGGAGCACTGAGGGGAGGAGGTGGGTTGCATGAAAGAATCTGCAGGGAAGAGTGACAGGTAAGCAGTATGCAGAATGGAGGCTGATTGGCTCATAGAAGGCAGGCAGAAAGATGATTGGAGGAGAGCGATGATGTCAGCTTTGACAGCGTGGGAAAGAAGAAGTGATGACGAGAATAAACCAGCAGCCAGATACCAGGAGAGCAGGCACAGGAGTGGATCCAGATGGTCCTCACTGAACTAAGCTTCATCATAGTCAGGGTTAGCACAGTGGCACAGTGGTTAGCACTGTTACCTCACAGCAAGAAGGTCCTGTGTTTGAGTCCACCATGTGGCTGGGCCTCTCTGTGTGGAGTTTGCAGGTTCCTCCACAGTCCAAAGACACGCAGTTAGTGAGCTCAGGTTAACTGGTGTGGATGGCTGTCTGTCTCTGTTGGCCCCATCCAGGGTGTAACCTGGATGAGAAGGCGGGCCCCCCACCCCCCAACACTGAACTGATAAGTGAAAGAAAATTGATTGATGAATATTTAATGCACATAATCAAAATACATTTTTAACCTGGGATAGAGGATCATGGAGAGTTCAGATTGTGTGAATATGTTGATGTCAGTAACAACTGTAAAATAAAAGGCTTCCAGTAAACATGGTGTTAGTGTGTTACCTTCTAACTGAGGACTGAACTGTTTAAGGTCTGTCAGCTGTTTGTGTGCAGTTGTTCTTTGTGTTCACCTCAAACCAACCTGAGTGTCATTTCTCTTTAGTTCTGATCTCACTGCTGAGCTGCACAACAAACCAAGGTCAGTAACCTTCTTCTGTCACAGCTTCAACCTGATAAATGCTCACTAATATGACCTGTTTGGCTTCATGTTTCAGAACATAAAGCATAAAACTACTGAATGAATATATAAGCAACACACTGTTTTCAGTCCCTGTACAAACAGAGAGCTTGGTTCTTACAGCCGGCAGTTAGTCGGACTTGTTTCCTGTGGGTGCTGAAATTCACCAGGGCTGCCCTTTGTCACCGATTCTGTTCATAATGGACAGAATTTCTAGGCGTAACCACGGGGTGGAAGGTTTCCCCTTGGTGGCCTCAGAGTCTAATCTCTGCTCTTTGCAGATGATGTGGTCCCTTTTGGCTTCATCAGGGGGTGGCCTCCAGCTCACAGTGGAACGGTTCACAGCTGAGTGTGAAGCAGCTGGCATGAGAATCAGCACCTCTAAGTCTGAGGCCGTGGTCCTCAGCCAGAAAAGGGTGGAGTGCTCACTCTGGCTCAGGGACAAGTTGCTGCCCCAGCTGGAAGAGTTTAAGTATCTCAGGGTCTTGTTCTTGAGTGACGGGAGAAGGGATCTCTCCCTTAGAGATGGGGTAAGAAGTGCACCCATTCAGGAGGGGCTCAAAGTAGAGCCGCTGCTCCTCCATCTCAAAAGGAGCCAATTGAGATGGTTCAGGCATCTGACTAGGATGCCTCTTTCGTACCTCTTGGTTGAGGTGTTCTGGGCATGTCCCACCAGGCGGAGGCCCCAGGGCAGACCCAGGACACGCTGGAGATTATCTCTCCAGCGTGTCCTGGGTCTGTCCTGGGGTGCCCCTGGATGAGCTGGTGGAGATGGCTGGGGAGAGGGAGATCTAGGCTTCAGTGCTTAGGCTGTTGCCCCCACAACTCAGAAGAAAGGGATGGATGGAGGGAGGGAGGAATGGAACACCATTTTCACCATTTTACCAAGTGAACAGATCATCAGTGTTTCATTGTAACCCTCACAGCTCGTCTGACTGTGAGTCCCAGCAGCTCTCAGTTCTTTCTTCGAGACTTTGTGTCTCTGAGCTGTGAGGAGGACGACAGCTCTGCTGGATGGACTCTGAGGAGGAACACAAGCAAACAGCAGAGGACTCAGTGTGGAGATGGGTGGGGAAGATGGTCTGGTTCTTCTTGTATCATCAGCTATGCTTACCCATCAGACAGTGGAGTTTACTGGTGTGAGTCCAGAGAGGGTGCCATCAGTAACATGGTTAATCTCACAGTCTCTGGTAAGCTGAGTGTGTGGAGTTAGTGTTGATGAAGCTGTGTGTAAATGGATGAAATGCTGTAGTTTGTCTCTGTGTTGAGGTGGATCAGTGATCCTGCAGAGTCCTGTCCTCCCTGTGATGGAGGGAGATGACGTCACTCTGCTCTGTCAAACAAAGACCCCTCCCTCCAACCTCCCAGCTGCTTTCTATAAAGATGGCTCCCTCATCAGGAAGCAGCCTACAGGTCACATGACCATCCGGCATGTTTCCAGGTCTGATGAAGGCCTCTACAAGTGTGACATCAGCGGTCATGGAGAGTCTCCATCCAGCTGGATCACTGTCACAGGTGACACACTCACCTGTCTGTGTTTCTGCAGGTTTCAACATTCACAATGTGACCAGAACTTAATGACTGTGTTTGCTTTATTTTAGGGAGACACACCACCACACCTCCACCTACATCCACACCTCCACCTACATCCACACCTCCACCTAAAATCAGACCTCCACCTAAAATCAGACCTCCACCCACCACCACACATCCTACCACCACACCTCCACCTACCACCACAGCTCCACCTACAACCACAGTGCTACCCACCACCACCACACGTCCTACCACCACACCTCCACCCACCACCACCACATGTCCGCCCACCACTGCAGCTCCACCCACCACAACCACACCTACACCTACATCCACATCTCCTCCTGGTTCCATCTCCGTCACTCTTTCTCCATCACTCTCTCCTCCTGCTCTCTCTGTGATGCTATGTGTTGGATCAGTCTGTGTTGTGGTTCTACTGGTGTCACTGGTTCTGCTGGTGTGTGTTCACAGGAAGCCTGAAGGTGAGACTTCCTGATCTTTCATGATGACTTTGTTAAATAGAATAAAGTTCACATTCATTCTGATCCCAGTAACACCTTTCTGCTGATCATTTCAGCAGGTCAAGAAGAAGCTGGAGAGGATGACATCATCACTTACGTCATATACATCCAAACATCAGATCATCAACAACAGCCAATCAGACGATGCAGAGGTAGTCCTGTGTTTCCTTCATGGTTTTGAGGTTGATGTTTGAAGAGTTAACTATAACTGCCCAACTTTGTGCCCAGAGGGATTCCTTAGATGGCTGCGACGTGGGTAGATCTGATTCCAGAACAGCTGGAAACATGTGACAGTTTGGATAATTTTCAATTTTAGCTTTTTCCTTTTCAAATATCTCAGGGTCATGGTCCTGGGTCTGTCACCCACTTTTTCACAGTTTAATGGACTTTGGCAGTCACTTATTGAGTCTTTGTAATCACTGGGTTGTCTTACTGTTTACATTGTTTCATGTATTTGCTTGTGTGGAGTCTCTTGTGTCTGTTGGACTTGGTGTGGCTTTCTCCCCATGTGGTGTTAAGTTTGCATTTCTGTTTCCCTGTCTTCTCACTTCCTGTTTTATTTTGTCAGTCTTGTCTTCCGTGGCCTTTGTGTCCTGTTTTGCTTCACCTTGTCTTGTTTGTATCATTCTGTTCACCTGCTTCTACTTTTGTTTTGTAGTCCTCCAGTCTGTTGTGGTTTTCATGTTTTCCTTTGTATCAGCCTTCAAATAAACGGCTCGCTTTCTGTTTAAATCCTATTTGCCTCCACCCGTCCTGCATTTGGGTCCTTACAACCTCCACGCTCCACACCAGGGGTGGGCAACTCCAGGCCTCGAGGGTCGGTGTCCTGCAGGTTTTAGATGTGTCCTTGATCCAACACACCTGAATCAAATGGCTGAATTACCTCCTCAGTATGCAGTCAAGTTCTCCAGAGTTCTGCTAATGACTTCTATGTGTGATTCAGGTGTGTTGGATCAGGAACACATCTAAAACCTGCAGAACACCAGCCCTCGAGGCCTGGAGTTGCCCACCCCTGCTCCACACGGTTGGCGTCTGTTGTCTGTGACAGCACTGTCTGACCAGAGATAGACCCAGCAGACGTGGATCTCTGTGAGCGGCAGCAAGTGGCTCTTACTATTCTAGAGAGGACAAATGATCTGAAGCCATGGCTGCCCAAGGCCACTTCAGCATTTCTTCATTCCCAAAGAGGAAGTGAGGGCCTCAGCAATGCCGCTCATTGTCCACACAGCACAGCAGAGGAGCATCTAAGCCAGTACCTCATCCGTTTTTCCTCCAGGGTTGGTCGACATCAGGCCCCAGCCTGCTCCATGGTTGACCGATCCCAGGGCCCTCCCTACATTTCCACCTGAGATCTTCCATGTGCTTAAGCACCCTGCACCCACACCTGCTCCTTGGTTGGAGATGGCCAAGATCCATCCAAGATTTCAGCCTCTAGGAGTACCAGTGTGTCCTGCAGAGTGGCCCCAGCCATCCAGAGGCTGTGTGCCAACCACCATTTCAGCCTCCAGAGTCTGCAGCACCATCGCGTCCTAATCGGTCCCTGCACTGTCTTCAGCATCAGCAGCTGTTCCCTCCAAATTATTGAGAAAACATGCACAGTTCCAACCTCCATCCATTCTCTTTCGCTTATCCTGTTCAGGGTCGCAGGGGAGCTGGATCTTACCCCAGCTGACATAGCACGAGAGGCAGGGTACACCCTGTACAAGTCACCAGCCAGTTGCAAGGCTAACACAGAGAGACAGACAACCATTCACCTATGGGCAATTTAGAGTGACCAAGTAACCTAACTCCAGTAACTGCATGTCTTTGGACTGTGGGAGGAAACCCACGCAGACACGGGGAAAACATGCAAACTCCACACAGAGAGGCCCGGGCCAAGGTGGAATCGAACCCAGACCTTCTAGATGTCATTCTAGCTGTGAGGCAGCAGTGGCACCACAATGCTGCACAACCTGGGCAAGTGAAATGGTCTGTGCAACTAGGTCTCATCTCAGACTGTTTTTTGCCCATGTCTGGAAGTGCCAGGCCTCCTCAGCCTGTTAATGGTTCAGCCAATCCAAAGTCCCAAGCCTCCAGCATCACCCTCTGGGTGCCCAAGTGGCCCAGGGGTCCTGCTCCACCTGAGAGGCTCAAGCTAAGGCCCAATAGTCTGACATTACCTGGGCCTGCTGGCTTACTTGTGGTTCCTAGGATACTTAAGAGTAGAATGGGAGGCAGAGCCTTCAGCTTTCAGGCCCCTCTTCTGTGGAACCAGCTCCCAGCTTGGATTCAGGAGACAGACACCCTCTCTATTTTTAAGATTAGGCTTAAAACTTTCCTTTATGATCAAGCTTATAGTTAGGGCTGGATCAGGTGACCCTGAACCCTCCCTTAGTTATGCTGCTATAGGCCTAGGCTGCTGGGGGGTTCACATAATGCACTGTTTCTTTTCATTCACCTTATTTACTCTGTTTATACTCCACTCTGTATTTACTCATTAATTATTAGTAATCTCTGTCTCTCTTCCACAGTGTGTCTTTTGTCCTGTCTCTCTCTCCCCTCTCAGCAGATGACTGCCCCCCCCTCTCCCCCAGCCTGGTTCTGCTGGAGGTTTCTTCCTGTTAAAATGGAGATGATATGATAATATGATGGGTTATGAGGACATTATGGAGCATGTGAAGGTTGATCAAAAATGTAAAACTGTGGTTTGCTGTAACAGTAACACAAACATAATCCTGATTTGGTACTAAAGTCCAAACCTGAAAAATTTCACACTTTAGTTACACAGTTATTTCCTTGTTATCTGAAACCTTGAATGTAACTGTGTGTGTTTCACACTGAGTGTTGCTGACTGTGTGCTGGACTGTGTGGTTGTGGTCTGTGGTTAATGGTTCAGCCCTGCAGTGGTCCAGCTTCCTGTTTCAGCAGTTCATTTAGAAAGGAGGCAGGAACATGTGGGAATCATTTGGAAACATTTCTCTGAACTCTGCAGTTCATTCAGATCAATTTTACTGACATTCAGAACTTCTTCCAGTGTTGTTCAGCCAGTTGGCTCATATGTTCATTACTGACTCACTGAAATGATGGAGGAATGAAACAGCTCAGAGTTTTGACCCAAATGTGGCTCATCTGTGTTTTCTGTGGGTATCATTTGGCCTTCAATAACATGTTACCTCAGCTGCAGGTGTCCCTGTATGGCCCAGATGTGAGGTGTGCTGTGACTGAACATCGATGCTAAAAGCAGCCCAGCTGTGCGTGCTGTCTGTGCACACAGAGAGGAGGAAGTAGTCATTAATATGAGGTGTATATGGAGAGAGCCTGAACAGAGCAAAGACCATTAACTGTGTGCTCTCAGACATGTGAATGCATGTAAAACCACAGCAGCTACTTCCTGTTGCTGAGTCCAGTTAGTCTGAACCAGGTGAGACCGCAGCGTGTTCTACTTCAGCTAATGATTGTGTTCAAGTTAGGAACATGCTTCCTTTGTGTTGTGTGCTGCAGTGTGTGAGTTTGTATCAGCAGCAGCTTTGTGGTCGTTCACAGTTGTTTCTCACAGAAACAGCTGTCAGTTATTTCTGATCACAGCGCAGGAGTTAAAATAAGACCAGAGAGCAAAGCTGCTGCAGATTATTAAAAAGCATCTCTCACCCTCACTCACAGCTGCAGTGTAATACAGTCACAGCACTGTTGTTGGACCTGCATTCATTGAACTGTTTATTCCTCAGATATGGATTCAGCTGCAGTCTATCCAGCAGTGAGATCTGAAGACCTCAGTGATGGAGCAACAACAACCATCAGAAGGAGGCTCCAGGTACAGAAACCAGCTAGCTGCTAGCCCTGCTTCCAGCCACCATGCTAAGCTAACCACATCCTGACTCAAGCTCAGAGCTCAGACTCATGAACATCAAATTTTCATGTCTTCATTCAGAAGCAGCTGAAGAGCTAAAATACTTGTCTCGATTGTTAAAGTGGACCTTTTGTGGTTTTATTTATTAGCTGCTGTTCTCATTACACAGTTTCAAATAATAAGGTCAGCGCATATTCAACACCAAAAGTCAAATCAAAGATCAGGCTGCTCTAAATAATCATAGACAGGAGCACACTCAATATGGTCTCAGTTACATAAGCTCCACCCACCTGTTATTCAAACCTTCTATTAGTGAGGGGCAGCCAATCAGTAAAACATTGGCTTAAAGAGGGCGGAGCTAAAAGAGATGAACGGAGAAAGAAAAGCTGCAGAGCTGAAAATGTGCAAATAGCTCCACTTCAGTCATGAAGGTTCACAATCTGTTGTAGATTTAACCAAAGAAGATCTTACACTGTGAAAACAGAAGTTATAGTGCATCAAACACACAAAACACACACACAAAAAGTGCAGCATTTATCTGTGAGTGTGATCATAACCCTGAGGCTACAGCAGGAGTTCCTGAAGCAGCTCGTGAAGCTTCCAGTACTGAAGGTATGTTTCTGACTGCAGCCACACCGAGCTGCACGGAGCACAGGAGGACAAGACGTCAGATACAGGAAGTGCAGGGAGAATCCAGTCAACTTCCAAAATAAAAGACCTGAATGCTTTGCTCCAGGTGTGACTTGAGCAAAACACACCTGGTTCCAGTACAGTGTGAACTGGGACTGTGTGATGCAGAGAGGTGCAGGTTGGAGGTCTTGATTGAACTCCAAAGCTTGTAATCATGTTTCCTGTTCTTTGAACTGTGTGTGTTTGTGTTCAGACTTTAAACCAGAGCCAGACGTCGTCTACTCTTCACTGAAGTATCCACCAGTCCAACCACTGACGTCCAGCTGCTGCTCTCTGACTGCCCCCAGCACCTCACAGACCATCCACATGTACAAATGTTACAGACTGTTATGACCCACATTACTGACTGGAAGTCAGATGATGATCCTGACGTGCAGGGGTCCTCGGACCTTCAACCATCATTAACTATGTAAACGAGCATGGAGCCGTGTGTTTGACCTCTGAAGGACATCAAACTGTGGCCCTCACTCTTAGCTCTGCTCCGCTCAGTGAAATTACTTCAATCTGGCTCAAAAACTGAAAGTGAAATTAAAATTGCTTTGAAGAAAGTTAGATTTTACAGGTCAGTGAACCCAGGCAGCCCAGACACCTTTTCCACTGGCTGTAATAATGATGTGTGCCTCAGACGGAAATGATTCTTCTGGTATCACTAAACTTACTCCATAATAACATTGTTTATTGATTTAACATTGTGTTTAATTACAATACAACAAACACGAGTCATTTACAGCAGCAGGTGAGGTCAAAGTTCACGGCTCTGATCATAAACAGATGAAAGTGTTTAAACAGTGTGGTGATAAACATTGATTATTGGCCTCTATCACTTTGTTACAATAACTTGATGTCTGATTGATCGAGAGAATAAATGACATCACACAAAACCATTCTACAAAAGCATAAGCTTTTAAGTTGGGAAAATGTCATTAAGTATTCAAATCTCTGTCTGATATTCAAAATCATCCATGGTCTGACATCTCCTCCACTCAGTTTGTTAACATCAGAAATGCCACCCACAGAGTAACACGAGGGGCGGCCCGAGGAGACTGTGTTGTTCCTCTCAGGAAAAGTACCTTCAGTCAGAGTGCCTTTTCAGTTACAGCTGCACAGGAGTGGAACTGTGTCCCTCAAAACATTAGAGAACTGACCACATACACTCTGTTCAAAAAGCATCTAAAAAAATTGGTTCATAACACATCAGATATGTCAGCATTAATAGGATTATGGACAGTGTTTCCCTTCAATCCTACCCTTTTGCCACTTGTGTCTCTATGTTAATATGTAATATAACTTGTTAACCTATTGTCTGTATTATAGTTTACTTGGATTCTGTTTTTTTCAACAGGATTTGAATAATTATAATCTGTTGTATTGCTTTTTTATATTTGTTCACTGTAATCCTCTTATTGTTGTTTTTTAGGTAGACAATTTTAAGATCTGTCCAGGGACAACAGATGAAAAACAGCCTTTTGGCTAATTCTGGTGCATTTACAGTAATGTTAATTAATGTACACTGTCCCTGTCAAATAAACTAATAAATAAATAAAATAAATAACTGATGATGTCAGGATGTAATGAAAAATGTCCATTTTAAGAGTTTAACCTTAAAGATATTCTGCTTTCATCGAAGCTCAATAAACCTATAAAATCAATAAAGCTTCAGCGTGTTTGTATGTTTGATTCATTTATGACTGATCAAACAAGCTGAATATGGATAAAAGTATAATTTAACCTCACAGTTGAATTATATTCTATTCAGTTTTATTAATATAGCTCCAAAAGATGCTTCATAAAGCCCTACAGTCCTTGGCCATAATAACAAATTCATATTATTACTCATGCACGAGCTGTAACTGCAGCTGTAATCACTCATGTGGTGTACAGCCCTTTGTGTTTGCTGTGGCTCTTTCAAAGTGCTTGATAAATAAAGGTTGGTATTGTATGGTAGTTACTGCAGTATAATGATGCAGGACTCTGCTCTCACGTTAAATCCACTGCTTCCAGCGTTCTTCAAACGTTCTTCCAACCATAAATGCTGGAACCTGTGAACTCCAGGAGCGTAACGCTGCTTTAAAGAGGAGGAGGAGGAGGAGCAGACCCTCGTCTCTGTTTCAGTTTAATGAACTCTGCAGTGACTCCGTGCTCAAACAGCATCAGTCCAGCACACAGCGGCTCGGTGAATGTGGTCTGGACTCTGTGGAGGAGGGTCCTGGTTTTGGAGACGCTGTAGAAGGACAGGATACCTGCTCTGTGATCCAGGTACACTCCCACTCTGGAGGAGCGTGGACCCGAGAGCACGGGGTGGACTTTGTTGTTGTGGAAAAACTTATAACTGCTGCTGTCACAGCTCAGTGCCCAAGACTGATCATTTAACCCAAAAACACACTGACTCAGAGGCCCTGCTCTGCTGATGTTCTTGTATGCGACAGCTACATAAACCCCCCGGCCCCTCCACTCCACCTCCCAGTAACAGCGTCCACTCAGGCTCTCCCTGCTCAGGACCTGCCAACAGGAAGTGAATCTGTGTGGATGACGGGAATACGGCTGCTGCTGTTTCATGAACGTTGCCTTTCTGTTCTTCTCAGATAGTAGCAGATGCTCGTTGGCTGTGTTTGGATCCAGTGTGAGTTCACATGAATACTTTGAGGGATCAGCTCTGGTCTTGGGCTGCGGCTGTGACAGTAGAACATCCACCTTCTTCACCACCTGTATGATCTTTGTCCATCCCTCTCCCAGGACGTCCTGCAGTCTCTCTCTGAGCTCTGACACAGCTGCTGGCACATCCTCGAAGTACCTCAGAGGACGGATGCTGATGCTGGATGAGTGTGCAGACTCACTGAGTGCTGACAGTGAGGGGTAGCTGTGTAGAAACTGGATGTGATCCTCTGTGTGTGAGAGCTGCTTCAGCTCAGCGTCTTTCCTCTTCAGCTCAGTGATCTCCTCCTCCAGCTTCTCCTGAAGCTCTTTGACTCGACTCACTTCGGCTTCCTGCTGTGATCTGACCTGCTGCTTCACATCAGAGCTTCTTTTCTGGATCAGACGGATCAGCTCGGTGAAGACCTCCTCACTGTGCTGCACTGTCTGATCAGCAGACTGATTGATGGCCTCCACCTCCTGCTGAAGCAGCTTCACATCTTTCTCTCTGTCCTGGATTCTCTGCTGGATGTTTAGTCGACTCCCCTCGAGCTCTCTCTGCCTCTCAGTCCTTTCTGCTGCCGCTGAGACTGTTTCATGGCCCTTGTGTTCATCCATTAAACAGAGGTAACAGATACTCTGCTGATCAGTGCGACAGAAAATCTTCATCACCTCATCGTGACGAGGGCAGATGTTCTCCTGCAGCTTCTTGGAGGGCTCCACCAGCTTGTGTTTCTGTAATGGAGCTGCAACATAGTGAGGTTGGAGGTGTTTCTCACAGTAAGAAACTAAACACACCAAACAGGACTTGGTGGCTTTCAGCTTCCTCCCAGTGCAGATGTCACAGGCCACATCTTCAGGTGCAGCGTAGCAGTGATCAGCTGGAGCAGCTTGGAGTCCAGTCTTCTTCAGCTGCTCCACTGACTCTGCCAGCCTGGTGTTTGTCTCCAGCACAGGCTTCGGTATGAAAGCTTTCCTGCAATGGTAGCAGCTGTGGACTTTCCTCTTCTTCTCCTCCTCTTCAGCCCAGAAGCCTTTAATACAGTCCATGCAGTAGCTGTGTCCACAGGGAATAGTGACCGGATCCTTCAGTAGATCCAAACACAGGGAACAAGAGAACTCTTTCAGATCCTGCTCATTTTCTCTCACAGCCATTTCACATTCAACAGCAGTGAATGTGTCCAAGCAGAGCGGACAGCAGGCTCTGTTTCAGACACAGTGCAGGAAAAGACACAGTTTGAACCTTGAACCAGCTTTTAAAACTTCATAATCTGTGCTTTTATTGTATGCCTGCACCTCATTAAAGCCATAAAGATTGATATTTGATCATCTGGGATCACATGAGACCATAAACTGCTTCGAGAAGAGTTCTTTATCAGTTGAGGAAGAGGCGTAGCTCTAAACCACCACTACACCACCAACCTTTCACATTTCAAACTGTTTTTCCCCACTCTGTGACACACCCACGGAGGAACAAACTCTGGTTATTGGTGACTGTTCTGAAAAAGTGAAGCTAGCAATGCCAGAAACCATTGATGTTGCCTTCCAGGGGCCAGAGCAGGTGACAGAAGGAACCCTGAAACAGCTGGCTGAGGCTAAACAGAGACACCATTAAGTAATAAATCACATTGGCAGTAATGACACCTGATTACACCACGTTAATATTGAATCTGTGTGTAACTTTGTCAAAGCAATGTTGGATTCTGAAGCTTTCTCTTCTCCTCCACAATCAGACCATTTTCCACAGGTTCTCCTTAAATTTTTGGCTGGTTCTTCACAAATTAGGGTTAATTATGGAGTTCCACAGGGTTCCATGCTTGGACCCATTCAATTTACATTATACATGCTTCCCTCAGGCAGTATTATTAAAAGGTGTAACCACCATTAATTTAACAGAGAAACAAATTCAATTCAATTCAACTTTATTTATATAGCACCAAATCACAACAGTCACCTCAAGGTGCTTTGTATTGTGGGTAAAGACTCTACAATAATACAGAGAAAACCCCACAGTAAAAACGACCCCCTATGAGCAGCACTTGGTGACAGTGAGAAGGAAAAACTCCTTTTTAACAGAAAGAAACCTCCATCAGAACCAGGCTCAGGGAGGGGGGGGGGGGGGGGGGGACAAAAGACACACTGTGGAAGAGAGACAGAGATTAACAATAACTAAGGATTAAATACAGAGTGGGGTATAAACAGAGTGAAAAGAAACAGTCTATTGTGGGAACCCCCCCCCAGCAGCCTAGGCCTATAGCAGCATAACTAAGGGAGGGTTCAGGGTCACCTGATCCACTCCTGACTCCTGTGTTCACACCCTGCCAGCAGCTCTCTGTTTTGTGATGTTTGTCTTCGTCTTGTTGACAGTTTTCTGTCTCCGCTGTTGTCTCAGTGGAGGAAAAATCAAAACATTTAAAGAAACTGGAGTTTTTCTTTTTTTTTTAAAGAAAACTATATAATCAAAGTAGCTGCTGATGAATTTTATGTCTGTGACTTTAGTTTCAAAGTTTAGAACAAATCATGATTTATGAGCTCTTCACATGTTTATTTTGTAAAAAATAATATTTTGTGAAGTCACTAAAGTGTCAAATGAAAACAAAACACTTGAATACTTGAAGGATTTACTATGAGGAAATGTAGTTAGTCACATTCCTCCACTGTGTTATCATGTCAACTCTTTGTTGTGTCTGAGTGCAGCATCTCTGACGCCATGAGATCTTCTCTGATAAAGATCAGCTGATGCTACTGTCAGCTGATCTTAAAGCAGGTAGGCTTAAAGAGACAGCATGGATGTGGTTTCAGTTTGAAATAGTTTCCCTAACATTACCCACCTTCAGGGGAAAAACAAACACACCAAATCTTTGACACTCTTAGTTTGTGCATCTCACAGTCCACAAGCTGCACGACACAGTGAATGCTGTTCCCTCCCAGTAATAAAAGTACTATAACATTAGACAGTTTGTGGATTCATCTTGGAACACTGTTGCTATGCAATCACACACAAGGGTATGATCAGAGCAGATAGAAAGATGCCAGACATAGCAAAAAAATGGTGATTTTATCGCAGACATAGGAAGACAAACAGCACAAGAGTCATCATACACAGTTGAAACTCTGACCAGGACACTTCTACACCTCACTGCTGCCATCGTTTTGATTTGCAGCAGGACAACAGTTCAGAAATGGATTTAAACTTTCCTGTCAGTGGATCATTTTCCTCCTGATGCTGTAGTGTGATAATGCAACAGTAGTATGTTTATTGTACCTGCAAAAGTGTAAATGTGTCTTATTAGTTTATTATTTCATTATTTATCCTGCAGACACTGATTCAGCTGCAGTCTACTCTGCAGTGAGAACTGAAGACATCAGTTATGGACCAACAACCATCAGATCAAGGAGGCCCAGGTACAGCTGCTGTTTAACCTTGGACGTAGCTAAGCTAGCTGCTCACCCTGTTTACAACCATCATACTAAGCTAAGCTAACCAGATCCTGACTCAAATTCAGAGCTCAGACTTGTGAAGGATATTCAACTACTCACAGCTGAGCCCCCCCCTCAAAAAAAACAAACCAGAGATGGAGGGCAGTTACAGAGTTGTCTTTCCTCTTTTACACAGTTCTTGAGGGCCCTGTTTATATGAGAAAGATTTCAGATGGGTTTCAGCCTCCCGTTTACACAAGAACGGTGTAAAATTATACTTTTTGGAAGCCGGCTTCAGACTGAAGCATTTTTAAAATGCTCCGGTCTAAACAGGCTTTCATGTAAACAGGCAAAATGCTACTTTTTGAAAACGGGGCCACTGGCACATGGGCACTATGGTTGCAGCTACTATATCCACACTGCCAACTTGTGGCCTGACAGTAAGAACTGCACTACTGTGCTACTTTTTGAAAACAAAAACAGCAAAATGACAGCATTTCTACTTAAAATAAACTCATTCAAACGGGGCCTGAAACTCCTCTTTATTCAGCAACTCCTTGCTGACCCAAACTGTAAGCTCCACCCCTTCCTACCTGAGGACTCTGGTTTAAGATGTGGAGGTGTTAGTTCTCACAGCAGCATTTACAACTGTGCAAGAAGGAACAGGATGACCACTGCCAGAGCTACAGAATGGCCACCAGCAGCCACTAGGGTACAAAAATTCATTCCTATACCTGATGGCAGTCAGGGTGCTGTTGCCTAGCCTATAGAGCTTCTTCAGCTTCTTCAGAGCCTTTCATGTCTGTCATACAGGGGTTGGACAATGAAACTGAAACACCTGTCATTTTAGTGTGGGAGGTTTCATGGCTAAATTGGACCAGCCTGGTTGCTGATCTTCATTAATTGCACATTGCACCAGTAAGAGCAGAGTGTGAAGGTCCAATTAGCAGGGTAAGAGCACAGTTTTGCTCAAAATATTGCAATGCACACAACATTATGGGTGACATACCAGAGTTCAAAAGAGGACAGATTGTTGGTGCACGTCTTGCTGGCACATCTGTGACCAAGACAGCAAGTCTTTGTGATGTATCAAGAGCCACGGTATCCAGGGTAATGTCAGCATACCACCAAGAAGGACGCACCACAGCCAACAGGATTAACTGTGGACGCAAGAGGAAGCTGTCTGAAAGGGATGTTTGGGTGCTAACCCGGATTGTATCCAAAAAACATAAAACCACGGCTGCCCAAATCACGGCAGAATTAAATGTGCACCTCAACTCTCCTGTTTCCACCAAAACTGTCCGTCAGGAGCTCCACAGGGTCAATATACACGGCTGGGCTGCTATAGCCAAACCTTTGGTCACTCGTGCCAATGCCAAACATCGGTTTCAATGGTGCAAGGAGCGCAAATCTTGGGCTGTGGACAATGTGAAACATGTATTGTTCTCTGATGAGTCCACCTTTACTGTTTTCCCCACATCCGGGAGAGTTACGGTGTGGAGAAGCCCCAAAGAAGCGTACCACCCAGACTGTTGCATGCCCAGAGTGAAGCATGGGGGTGGATCAGTGACGGTTTGGGCTGCCATATCATGGCATTCCCTTGGCCCAATACTTGTGCTAGATGGGCGCGTCACTGCCAAGGACTACCGAACCATTCTGGAGGACCATGTGCATCCAATGGTTCAAACATTGTATCCTGAAGGCGGTGCCGTGTATCAGGATGACAATGCACCAATACACACAGCAAGACTGGTGAAAGATTGGTTTGATGAACATGAAAGTGAAGTTGAACATCTCCCATGGCCTGCACAGTCACCAGATCTAAATATTATTGAGCCACTTTGGGGTGTTTTGGAGGAGCGAGTCAGGAAACGTTTTCCTCCACCAGCATCACGTCGTGACCTGGAAACTATCCTGCAAGAAGAATGGCTTAAAATCCCTCTGACCACTGTGCAGGACTTGTATATGTCATTCCCAACATGAATTGACGCGGTATTGGCCGCAAAAGGAGGCCCTACACCATACTAATAAATTATTGTGGTCTAAAACCAGGTGTTTCAGTTTCAGTGTCCAACCCCTGTATGTCCTCAGTTGGTACTTTCCCATCGCCGAGAACCCGGTGCTCGTGTTGTTCCCAATGAACCGTCGAAACGGGCCCGCGTTCCCACCGTGTTTCTGTGAACTGCTCCTTTACGTATGAGTGTGGGCGGGTCCTCGTCTGGACACGGAAGCTGAAGCGCACAAACGTGGGAGAACACGCTCCCCTTTCTGTGCTGCAAATACGTTTTAGGGTCCAAACCAAACTACTGCAGCATCTGTGTGCAGCACAGAGGGAAACACAGACAGCGATTAGAGCAAGACGACAAGTACGCACTTTGTGTCCTTTTATCTGTGATATGAACTGATACAAAGCAGCAAGTTCAGCCTTAGAGCCCAACCTAATTCACAGCTGTGAAAATCGCTTCGCTTTTCTCATGTAATACACATGTAATATGGTAGAAAACTGGATGTTGAGACGGCAGAGTCACGCCCTTCTGCTGCTTTCGTCACGCGTTCTTGGTTTGAGACCAGCTAGTCAGGAGTTGAACCCGTTTTTCGGCCGAGCACCGAGTGCTTCCGCGGTGGAAAACCCGCCTAACGGTTCAAATTAAGGCACCGGCACCGGAACCCTGTTGGTGGGAAAGAGGCTAGTGTGAACCTGCTCTCATCTGTAAAAGGGCCAGGGTGCCACTGGTTCCAGTACAGTCTGAACTGGGACTGTGTGATGCAGAGAGGTGCAGGTTGGAGGTCTTGATTGAACTCCAAAGCTTGTAATCATGTTTCCTGTTGTTTGAACTGTGTGTGTTTGTGTTCAGCCTTTAAACCAGAGCCAGACGTCGTCTACTCTTCACTGAAGTATCCACCAGTCCAACCACTGACGTCCAGCTGCTGCTCTCTGACTGCTCCCCCAGCACCTCACAGACCATCCATGTGTCAAAGAGATTTTTATGTTTTCTGTCTATTTTTTTCTCAGTTAATAAGAATCAGGACTTCATCTGAAATTTTAAAGGTGCATTTTGCTCTTGTTTCCTGGATTTCTGCAGCATTAATAAACTCGTATATGTTTCTCATGTGGTTCTCTCAGTTTCAAAAAGATGTGCAATGGAAAATTTGTTTGTTCTTGTTTGATTGTGGCTAACTGATATGCACATCAGCAACTGCACATCTGCAACTGCACATCAGCTCAGTGCAGAGCGCAGTGAACATCGAGCAACAACTGCAGACTAAGAATAGCAGGGGCATCATATAGTGTCTGCAGAGTGCACACAGCAGCTCCAGCACAGGATGTGCCTCTTTGATGCTGAACATTGTTTTTCTCACCTTGAAACCAACTAGCAGCAGCTGACATGACTCAAATACCAGAAGCAGTTTTTCAGCAGAGAACTGAAGTATTTTGGTGTCTGATAAACATGTGAATACGAGACTCAGATGATGATAAAGGCTTTGTCCCCTTCCTGATTTTTTTTTGTATATTTGTCATATACTGTCTTATAGTCCCAGAATTTAGGGGTGAATTTAGAGTTTGAATTCCTAGTTATATATTTGAGCCAAATTTCTGCTTTTTGTTTTGTTTTGTTTGGGGGGGTGGGGGTGGGGTCACTCCTGTAAAGTTTATCAGAACCAAACTGACAGAAAACCTTATTCCAGGTTTTCCATCTAGAGTGGGTCTCTGATGGGAAAGAGAAACACAACAGCAGAGCTCCTGTTTCAAATGCAGACAGAGATGTTTGGTATAATGTTCATTCATTGGTGTCCTGAGTGGCTAGCATCACTCTGAGACAACCTGTGTGGCCCCACTGTGGCTGTTGGCTGCCTCCTAGACCACCTCCAACGCTCTGGTCCTCAAAGTGTTCCTCTGGTCTATCCTGCACATGGGTCAGTCCCCTGAATTGTTCTACTCTGCCTGCCCCCAGGTTAATGTCTGTTTTAATTGATGTTTTAATTTGTTTGAGCATCAAACTAAACTGACTGTGAAGTTTAAATATATCTGCTGGAACAGGATGTTGATGGAGTGCTGTGGAAGTTCCACTCTCAACACCAACATGAAAAAAGATCAGTTTAAATGATAGTTCCTGTTAAACATGCATTGGTGATGCATGCCTTTATATTTGATTATGGTGCATTACAATAAGTTGAAGATTCTATTAAAAATATAATATTTGTCTGTGATCATAATGTGTCTTAATGTAAGAAAATATATATAAAATATGGCTACACACATTTAGCATTGGGCACCGAGTCTCTGTCATCCACCAGGGGGTGCTGTAGAACCGTTATGATCCCCAGTTCAACAGCCTGGACTCGAACTTCAACACTGTTTTGACTGATGATCATAAAGAGTTTTTTTCTAGTGTTCACTCGCTGCCAGCACAGAGAAACAAAATGAACCTTTAATGGTTCCTCTGGGTCACATGTCTCTATCTTTTCTCTCCTGCAGAGTTTCATCACATTTGTCCTGCTGACTTTTAACTGATCGTGCTGACAGGTTTCTGTCTCTGCTGTCGCCTCAGTGGACGATTAATATACAGGAAAAGAAGCAAGCTACATAATCAGAGTAATTTTAACTTAATCATTTAATTCTGTCTTTGATGAATGTACTTTGTTGTTTTTTAAAGATGATTTTGGAATTTTCTACAGGTTTATTGGACAGTTCTTGTAGAGAGAAACAGGAAAGCAGGAGGACAGATGGGAAGACACACAGTAAACAGTGACAGAATGGGACTCAAACCTGTGCTGACCGCTCAGCCGTGCAGAATACATGGTCGCCTGCTCGTCCCCTGAGCCACCCTGGTGCCCTGATTAATGTACTTTTACAGCAGATGATATGATGTGATATGACACCCACAGAGCTGTACCAACAACAAACACACACTGTTCAAGCAGTTTAACCAGAACTGAGGCCGTCATGAAATGTGACACTGTTTGTGTGACCACAAAGCTGATTTTAGCAATTCCTTCAGACCTTCTTAGAGCAAATGTTAATTCAGAATGTTTGGAAACAGACACAGACCCACCTGTTATTATACAGGAAATGCAGGTAAAAATGAAAAGCCACCTACCCCACATGAGACATGATATGCAATATTATTCTACAGATTTTACCCCAAATGCACTAACTATAATCATTATCATAAAGGAAGGTTTTAAGCCTAATCTTAAAAATAGAGAGGCTGTCTGCCTCCTGAATCCAACATCTCTAGGAGGTGGAGATGGCCCCTCCTGGCCCTTAACTATGGGTCTGATAACTGTCGATGACGCGCATTTAATGGACTGATAACATCTGAATCAGCTGAGCAGTCTCAGCAGATGACCCCCCCCCTCCCTGAGCCTGGTTCTGCTGGAGGTTTCTTCCTGTTAAAGGGAGTTTTTCCTTCCCACTGTCACCAAGTGCTGCTCATATTTCTGACTGTTGGGTTTTCTCTGTAATTATTAAAGGGTCTTTACTTTACAACATAAAGCACCTCGAGGTGACTGTTGTGATTTGGTGCTACATAAATAAACTCAGGAATCAAGAATCAAGAATGCCTTCATTAGTCCCACAATGGTGAAATTGCAGTTTCAGAGCACCCATCCAAACAAACACAACACAAACATGGGGGGGACAGGTGTCTGAGGTCATGCAGCCGTTTTACCGGCGTTACCTTTAGCAGAAGAACAGAAAAAGATACACTGGGATACGTAGGTTCAAAAAAATCATCTCATACTGTATTCATAATGAACACCTTATGAGGTTCCAAAAAACACCTCAGCAAAAGCATTTTTGCACATTTAAAGCCAGGATAGCAGTATGGTGGGTAAGGTCAGGTCAGGAGGGGATGCAGACGGAGATGAGAAGGTGGGGGCATTGTGGAGCCAGATGCCAGCTCCTAGCCAAAACAGTGCGCTGATAGTGATGGAAGTTCATCAGCGGCCGTGGTACACCAGATCCAGCTTCACAAATCACAGAGAGGGCTGAGGGGGAGAGCCACCGTCACACATAGTCCTGGAGAGATATGATTACCAGCCCAAGGCCGGCCAGGGAGCTGAATTCCTGATAATGCAGATGTTATTTTGGAACAGGCTGCTTGTTTTTTTCCAACAGCCTTCAGTCTCACTGGGGAACCATTCAGTAATCCAATATTCCAAATTCATTAGTTACCGTCCTCACCGTGCAGAACCGAACCTTATCTCCAGATCTAACCCCTCTCGCCTGTGAGCACGTTCTTTGCAGCTCAGGTTCATCAGGCTTTGAGTCTGAGTTTGTACGGCCCTGCACAGCCCGTCCACCTGGGTCTGCAGCCTCTGCAGATGTCGAACTGCTGCCCAGATTTTTTTTTAATTTCCCGGTAAATCAGGTATCCTCCGAGCGCAAACAGAAGAGATACCGCTACCAAATAGCCGATGTAAACGTCTTCCACGTCCTCGACCTCCAAGCTGAGAAGCACACAGGTCTCCACAAGCTCCAAGAATCGATGACGTATCCAACCGGATCTGTTCCACTCGGACACGCAGGCTCCCCTTTCCCCGATCTCATAGTGGAAAAAAATTCGATCAATGGTATTCAGGGCCCAGTTTGCCAGATCCATGTTGCTCTCAATCTTATTCTTATTTGGACAGTGTGCAAGAGACGCTCTCACAGCAAGCAGCAAGCAGGAGAGATGGGGAGGGCAGGGAGAGAGATAGAATGAGACCGTCCCTGTCAGAGGCTGGAGCAAGAAAATTGATTTGAATTTCAGGTATTTTGGAATAATCCTTTTGATAGAAGGTTTTTGGATTTTGTGTGTAATTTTAAATGTTCTTTTTAGTGTCTAAACATGTTGGCCAGAGTGACCTTGTACTTTATTATTATTTTATCATCACATCATTTATTCATCTATCTTCTTCCAGTGTTATCATTAGACCAAATGTATCTAAATGGAATGGAGTGTAAAGTCTGCTCACCACACTGTGCTTCACTTCCTGTTACAGTCATGTGTTTTTTTGGGTTTGTGGTATTTGTTAGTCAAATGCATGAGCTCAGCAGTTCAGGAGTCAGGGAATGTGGCTGTTAAGGTTATGCTATGAGGTCAAACAGGTTTAAGGTGTGTCTTTAAAACAGCTGACAGGGAAATACGGGTTAGTTTGGTCAGCCACATTACGGAGTACGGAGGTCACTTTACCAACAGGTTATTTTCTTCTACTTTCTTTATTTTTACTATTTCCTCTGTCAGTGGATCATTTTCCTCCTGATGATCAGCAGAGTGTTTGAGGCTCTCAGAGCTCCTTCATCAACAGTAAGTGTTTAAAATGACCTCTTTCAGCCTTTTAGCTGATCTGACTGAAGTCTGTGAGCTTCAGTGGATTAACAGATTGTTCATGTTAATGAAGCAGGATTAAAGCTTCACTTTACTGCTTCCTGTTACACATGAAGCTCATGGTGTCTCTTAGGTAAGTGTACTGAGATTCTCTGATGCTTCAGAGCAAAGTCCAAACAGCCTCCCTGGTTCTCCATGAAGAACAAAGATCTGCTCTCTGTGGCTCCAACACGACTTAAAGAGAATCAAAGGAGGACAAAGTTCTCCAGAATAGCTGTGGTTTGATGGAGGCTACAGCTAAATGCTGCCTCCTCCATAGTACAATCTACATTTTTATACAGGGAAATCATTCTGAAGACCTTTGATGATGATGATGATCTTTAGTGATGATTGATGATCAGAGAGGTTATGTTGGTGTGGAGATCATTCAAGAACTGAACCTGTTAAACTCTCAGACCTGCTGCAGAGTCTCCGCTTTAGTGATGACGCACTTATTTGTGATCTGCCACCACGCAGCAAACAACGTCACTGTCATGTGACTTCCTTAACAGACAAAGAATCAGAAGTGGAGTTTGTTCGAGCGGCTGAAAAACAAACCTTTCATCTTTATTTAATCCTTAAACTTAATCTCATGCAGTCAGGTTTAAACTGAGGTTCTTATTTGCTAAAAACACCAACAAACTCAGACATTTAGAATAATCTTAGACTTTAATCAGCAGAACTCGACAACACGGAAATGTCAGCTGTAACTGAGTCACTCTGTTTGGCCGTGTTGTTGGTCGGAGGCTTTGTGATTGTCTCAGCAGGTGAGGTTTACCTGATGTTCAGATTTAATGGAGTGAAATCTCTTTAATAACTGTGTCAGTGTTATCTGATATAGTGTCAGGAGGTTACACACAGTAACAATGCTGTATACCAGGAGGATTTGGATACACAGTTGAACGGTGTGACTGACAATGTCTAGGTTCTCTTTATCAATGACATTATGTTGTGTAAGTAATTTTTTTTATAAACTACAAATATATCATACCAATAAGAGTAGCTAGTTAATTACATGCTTATGACCATATGATGACACGTTTATTATTATTATAGCGCTATAAATGATACATTAATTATACGGTTTTGCCTCTTTAATGTCTTTGAATGTGATAAGCCCGGTGATGGAGGATACTCCAGTACGATTGTCTCTTATTGTTCCTCCATTTAGGCTCAGATCGTTTGATGTTTGACGGAAATGCAAACGCTTCATTAAACCTAAAGTAATGAGATTGTTTTGAAAATGTAAGAAGTAGAAAGTACAGACACTTGTGTAAATTGGGTACAGATACCTGAAAAATCTACTTAAGTACAGTAACAAAGTATTTGTACTTCATTACTTCCCACCTCTGGACACAAAATCGATATAAGAACAATGCCAGGAGAGGAGGACACGGGGAATGACAGATAAGTATAACATAAAACTATGATGACCTAAAATCTTAATTCATAACTCAAAACACAGCTCAAAGAAACATAAGGCTCACTGGTCCAGCAGCCCAGGATCATGACACATCACTGTGTCCACCGTGGGGGGTGTTACCAATCAAACAAAGACACCAAGGATAGAAGCATGGATAGGACTGGTAGGAAAGTACACTCAGGTACTGAAGTACATGTTTAATGAGTACTTTTCTATGTTCTGTTTCGTTCTGCTTCTATTCCTGTACCATTTGGATTTCTAAAGTACTAAGAAGCATAACAGCAATTAATTAGAGCTTATGGCTCTAAAAATAACTTTAATTAGACTGTTACTATTAAGATAAGAGATAAGATAGTGTTTATTTGTCACATGCGCAGTTATACACAGTACAATGCACAGTGAAATGTATTAAAAGTCTAAATAGTTTTTATAACGTTGCTAATCAACTGTCAACATTAAATTATGTCTGAACTCTTGCTTTTATAATCAATCCATCGTAAATGTAATGACAGAGAGCTCAGAGACCTGACAGCAGTGAGCCCATCCATCCATCCAGTCTGCATGAAGCTCTGAACACCTTTAACCTCTCTGCTCTGTGTTTCCTCTTTCAGACCAAAACATCAGAGCTGAGCCTGGAGAGGACGTCACTCTGACATGTGGAACTCCAAACAACAAAAGCACTGATGTTGTAAACTGGAGCAGAGCTGACCTGGGAGAAGAATATGTGCTTTTGTTCAGAGATGGGTGGTTTGTTCCAGATAACCAGCATCCATCCTTTAACAACCGGGTGGATCTGCAGGACAGACAGATGAAGGATGGAGACGTGTCTGTGATCCTGAAGAACGTGACGATTAATGATGAGGGAACATATGAGTGTCGTGTTGCCTGGAAAGAACCCAACCAGGAGAGAGCACATCTGAAGCTCCTCAGCAGCATCACCCTGAGTGTTGCTCCTCCTCCAGGTGAGTGAGCAGAGTTCAGTGTGTCTGTGATCAGAGGTGAAGCTGCTTCCTGGTTGTTGATGTTTGTTTCTAAAGATGTTGTTGATGAGACTTTGTAGAAAGCAGCTGGTCTGAGTGATGTGATCAGAGTGCAGTAGATAATGTCTGACAGCAGTTTGAAGAGGAAATGGATTCTGTTCTGTTCTTCACTCATCACCTACCTGACAGCTGACACCTCACACCTGTTTCTACCTGCAGGTTCAGGAGGAACCACAGAGGATGGAGGGAAGGAGGATGGAAGGAAGGAGGATGGAAAGAAGGAGGATGGAAGGAAGGAGGATGAAGGATCTGTTGGACTGATAGTGTGTCTGTCACTTTTTGTTGTTGTTGTTGGTTTTGTGATCTACTGCCTGTTTCACCTTCGGAAAATCCTGCTGCTGATAGTGAATGTGGGGAACATGTGAATACATTTTGTTCTGAATTAGATTTTATATTTTACACTCACCTCCTCCATGCTGTCAGTGAAGGAGCTCCAGTGTGTGTTTACCTTCAGTGATTTTAATGAATACAAGTAGAACCATAAAACATTTGGATTTGTGTGTCTGACCTTAAACACATTTCATGATTTTTATATCTGTCCTGTTTTTCCTTCAGTCCAAATAAATTCATCTCAAAGTCTGAGCCCACTCTGTATTAAAGATCTCAGGTGATTAGTGTACACTGATCGGTGCTTTGCAGTGAAATGATTTAGCCCACATTTGGATAACTTGAAAGGTCAGAGTTCACAGAGTGTGTGTGAAGTCTTTGTAGTGTGACCCTCGTCCTGATGAACACAGAATGAACAGGTGCTGGCTGTGTCTCATTTACTGCAGTTATGACAGTCACTCCATCCTCTCTAACTGTCATTGGTCTGTTTGCAGAGTTTGCAGATGCTTGTAATCACACTCTCTCTCTCTCCATCTCAATAATTCATTTAACATGTAAAAACACTCATTAAATATCATTTTGACCCACAGTGCTGTTCTTCTTTTTCCTGTAAAGTCTCCTGTGAGGATGGCAGCATGAACCAGGTTTTCCTGTTAGACAGTAACTGCTTAGATCCACGTGGAGGAGCTCGTATGAATGGCTGAATGCAAACATGCTGTAGAATCAGAATCAGAAATACTTTATTGATCCCAGAGGGAAATTTCTGCTGTTACAGCTGCAACCGCTTCATTTAAACGAATAAAACCAAAACAAAATAAAATACAGTAAAGGCATAAAAATATAAAAACTAAAGAGATAATTTGGCTATATACACATCTAAATCTTGTGAGTGCAGTGGCTGTGACAGTAAATATAAGAGCTCTGAGTGCTCAGAGGAGAAAAACTCTGTTTAAGAACCAGTCCATTTACATTTGTCTGTCTTTGCAACATGGTGCTGTAATGGCAACAGCAGCAGTTAGTGTCAGTGTGTATGTGTAATATGACCATGACCTTCTTTACACTTTTTTTTTTACATATTCTTTCACCTGTTTAGTCTGTAGTGAAGAGAAACATGAAGAGTTCAATTAAAGCTGTGAACAAACCTCACAGCTGCTTCATGGACACGGAGGAAAATATCCACGGACGTTTGATTGGCCTTCACTGCCTCAGAGCTACACCAGAGTGCAGTTCACCTCTTTGCCACACGGTGGCACTGCTGGGCTTTCCTACAGCCCTCATACTGTGAACATTTACAGAGGTACACACCTGAGAGCATGCAGCATTCCCGAGGACAGGGAGGGGTGTAGCCATGAACAGTGAGGTGGCGGTGGGCAGTGATGTCAGTAACACGTTACTGTAATCTGAGTACTTTTTCTCAGTAACAGTAATCTAACACATTACTATTGTTGTCATGTTCCTCAGTACAAAGATATATTGTTGCTTTCTTCTTGTGTCTCGGGGAGTGACGTCTGACAGATGTGACAGTTAAGTCCAGTTTTCATCATGAGGACAACAACAGCACAGACACACAAACTAAACAATGGAGGGAGGAGAGAGATGTGTGTTTTCTAGCTGAAATACAGGAACTATTGTGAGTCTGTGTCAGCTAAAGATGACAACATCAAGGTTAGTTGTGCTCTGTGCTGGTGACAAAGTGCTATCTAGCTTCAAAAACACTACGTCAGATATGAGGAAACATCTGGAGTCACGGCGCAGTCACACTTACAGAGGAGTCCCAGCAGGTGGTGAAGCAGAGCTGAGGCTGATGCAGGAGCCCCCCAGCACCCAAACAACAGAAGCTGGACTTCAGTACAAACCAGTAAGGGGGGGGTCTGAAGAAGTTGAAAAGCCCTCTACTACAGTCTGTAGTAGAGGCTGGTATTATGCCAAAAAGTGATCGTCTGCCAAACAGCAATTTTTGGTATTTGCCAAAAAATTATTCCCTGTATTTAAACGGCTGTAAATGACTTGTTGACCTATAATCAGTGAAGCATATATCAAACATATCTCTCATGAATGATATCAGGTCATTGTGAGTCAGAAACAGCATTTCTATCACAAGGTAGAAGCTGCACTCAGTTTTTGGCAAAGTGACTTTTATAGATTTGTTTTTTATGAAGGTAAAAACTGTCTGACATTAAAAATGTCTTTTTAAACAGAAATCTGGTTCAGAAAGCTGCAGAAATCCCAACAAATATAACATCACAGATCTATAAAGATCAGTGGCGGATGCTGGTCTTTCAAGGAGGGGAAGCTCAATTTCGGCCTACATCATAAAATGTGTCAGTTTATTTATACAGCAGCACCCGCTGGACAGAAACTGCGATAGAAGTCAGAAAGAGTGATAGAAGTCAGTCTCCAAACACAAGCAGCTACAAAAAACCCACCAGAAATAGAAGCTCGATTTGTTGCTAGTCGTTTTTTTTTTTTTTTTCGCTAGTCGTTTTTAACAAAGAAAATGCCGCTAAGTGGATTAGGAAAGTCTCCGGTTCAACTCAAAACAAATGCTCCCACGGATGTTTACACCAAAAGATCGCTGATTCGCTCATTTCGCTGTCAATCAAAAAGGGATTCAGCCTCAGACAGATCATCCAATCATCATGCAGAAGCTGAGCGTCCGGGCCGGCCGAGGCCAGCCCACTGCCCCATAGACCCCCAGAGACGCTAAGCATCCGATGGGCGGGACAAAGCCCAGCATTTATCCAGTGACTCGTCTCGTTTTACTGCTTTCTTTGTTTCGCTATTGAACTCTGTAGACGCTCAGCGTCCACACTGTTTAAAGCGCTGTGAAGCTGCGGGAATGAGTGAGAGGAAAGCCGCGTCGTTACCAGCGATAAGAAGCTGATTCTGAACAAAAGTTGAGCGCGTTGTAGCGCATATTTAGTCAATGACATGTACACACAACAGTATATATTTGATCACTTATTTTTTGACATTTTAGGGGAAGCTGAGCTTCCCTTGCAGTCTTAGAGCAATCGCCTCTGATAAAGATATTTGAAGTGTCCAAAAAGCTCTGGATTGATTATAATGTAGGTACAATAACACAGACTCCTAAAGATTGTTGAAAAACAGGTGATTTCTGCATTTTATATATAAGCCCTTCATAAATCATGCTGACTGCACTCTGTTTACCAATATAAGCAAAGACATTACACATAAAAACACACAGAAACATCAGGATCACTTTATGACAGACGATCACTTTTTGGCACAAGACCGGCAGCTGTTGATGTAACTAATAAAGTAACTTGTAATCTAACTTAGTTACTTCTACAATTAAGTAATCAGTAAAGTAACTAAGTTACTTTTTAAAGGAGTAATCAGTAATCGGATTACTTTTTCAAGGTAACTATACCATCACTGATGGTGGGGGGGCTGAACTGTGTATTTAAAAAGCAGATTTACTTCCTGCTTATTAAGATGAAGATGGAGAAGAAACGTGTGTGTGTGTGTGTGTGTGCATGTGTGTGTGTGTGTGCGCTTGATTCTTTGTAGTCACCTGAAACTTGTGCTAGATGATTGAAGTGTCTTCATCTAATTCATTTCTGCCACAAACGCTCGTCACCTGCAGTCTGCAGTCACTCACAGGAGGGCAAAGGTCACTGAAACACAGCAGTGGACCTCCTCCTTCTGCACACTTCCAGGTGTGCCCATCATCCAGGTTCATTTAGATGATCTGCTTTATTATAACAGCATAAAAATGACTCCAACAGGTACTAAAATCTGACTGTTATCATGTAAATGAACTCCTCCTTTACTCTCCCACCTGTGTCACAGCTCTGAAACACCTGGAGGAGCAGGTGTTCCTACCTGGACCTCCCACAGCTCCCCGCCCACTTTAACCTCCCTGGTCTCCTTCCTCCTCTTTAAGCAGCAACATCAACAACACTTCCTCCTCTGGCCTTTCACAATAAATAACTTTTTCTTAAACAATATGACACAGACCTTTAATTTGAAGGGATTAAGTGTTCTTTGTGACCCGACCAACCATACTTTATGGAACCCTTTACAGGAACAGCAATAACACTTCCTGTCTGAATCCTTCAAAATAAAACTTTATGGTGGCATATACAGCACAACAGCAGCTGTGAATACTTTTGTGTTACAGTGTTTTAATATGAAACGTGTTGTTGCCCAGTTTCCAAACTACACTTCCCAAACTTCCACGTCCACATGTCCACAGGTACGTTTGAAAGGAGGAACTTCAAGTGCTGCCAAGAATACACCGAGGCACCAGGTGGCGATATAACCCAAACCATGATGCCAATGAAAAGCCCACAAACAATAACACTGCACTCAGTCTGACATCAGGAAGTGCAGAGAATCCTGACCCAGGAGTAACCTCAGCCTGGTCTACATGTTAACACATGGCTGACAAACACTTCCTGCTTTATGAATTATGACCTGCATCCTGTGGGCTGTGTTACAGGATGCTGTGAGTGTGTTCCTCAAATGTCCTTCAACATGTTTCTGAGGTCAAAGTCAGACATGATTCAAACCTTTGTTTCTGGAGCTCTGCTGACTCACAGCTGTTCAGAAGTCTACAACAGCAACACCCACGAGGGGTGGAGGGGAATCAGCACCTCCTCTGGGGGCAAACGAGTGAGGAAAGCTGGCTCTGTGACTGCAGCCAGCCTGGGAACCAACATCTGTGTGGAACCAAGAACATCAGAACCTCTCTCTGCTGAGACACAGGAAATCATTCACACCCACAGCCAGCAGGCTTTTCAGCTCTCATACAAACAGCAGATGAGCTGCCAGAGATATGAATTTCCCTCTGGGATCAATAAGATAAGAAATGCCTTTATTAGTCCCACCGTGGGGAAATTCAGTGCAGCAGCAGAAAGGTAGAGAACAGAGGATACACAGTAACGAGGGTGTAATAAAATAAAGTATAAGAGCTAAAATAAAGTATAAAAAGTAAAGTAGAATGCTATAAATCCAGAACGAGGTGTATTGTACAGTGTTAGTAATACTTGTGGGAGCAGTGCTGGTTAAACAGTCTGACTGCTGCAGGCTGGAAGGACCTGTGATGGTGCTCCTCACACATTTAGGGTGCAGCAGTCTGTCACTGATGGAGCTCCTCGAGGCTGTCACAGTGTCACACAGAGGGTGGGAGTCATTTGACAACATGGAGCACGGCCTTGTTTCATCCTCCTCTCCATCACCACCTCCACAGTGTCCAGGGAGCAGCAGGACAGAGATTCTGAAGATGCAAATCAAAGAGTGTGAATCTGTCTAAGAAACAAGTCTGGGGTGAACTGGGCCCCACTTTCTGCCTCATATCTGCTCTGTGTCAGTGTGGGCAGCTGTAAATCCTTCTCTAGGAGTACCACAGGATGGACACAAGGAGGTTCATTTTGACAATTGTTGTGATGAATTTATCTTTCTGTCTTGTTGATGAATTAAAAATGCTCCGGGATGTTTGTGCTCTTTTAGATAGTTTGAGAAGATTAATGAGACCCCCTAATGTATGCTTACAAAGTGCAGACTCAGCACAAATCTTAGACAAAAAAAGGGAAAGAGTATAAATACCACACTGAGGAGAGGAGTAGAAAAAAAGGGGAGAGGATGTAGCTACAATCTTTGTCTGTTTTTTTCAGCAACTGCTAAGGCACAACCTCCCAGGAGGGCTTTTAACTTTCTGCTTTTGTGTTTGTATATTTCTAAGTACCAGTAACTTTTTGAAACAGAGCTGGCTCATCGCCATGGATCATTTGGACAGTTTGATTTTATTTGGACTCATACTTGATCTCAGCGCGGGCTCTCCTCGGTCAGAGGGAGTGATGAGGAAGCCGGAGCATCATCAACAGGTTCTTTCTTCTTCTCTGTTACTCTGTGTGTAACTCAGTCTTCACTATGTTAGTTTCTGTGCTTTTTGACTGTGCTGTGTGTGTGTGACTAAGATGTCTAATGAACAGTCTGCACCAGAACCTGCTCAACCCTGTGATTTGTTGGTAACTATGGTTTTAATTGGGTTTGAATTTGCAGCCAAAAAGGAACATGGAGACCCCTAAAATAGATCCAACAGTATCTTCACCCTAACCCTAACCCTACCCTAACCCCCTCTTTGCACTGTGGGAGGAAGCCGGAGTACCCGGGGGAAACCCACACAGACTCGGGGAGAACATGCAGACTCCACACAGAGAGGCCTGATGGTGGATTGAAACCAGCAGACACCACGAAAGTTAATAAATGAATGCAGCAGTGATTTAGAGCACAGAGCAGCAGGATAAATATTTTAGTTCCTGTCAGTGATTTTGTGGCTGAGTCGCTCTCAGAGCTGCTGTTTGCTGCACATCTGAAACTTTAACCTGGATCCATGGAAGCATTAAAGCTTCCTGCTTCAGCCTGAAGAAGGACACCTGGAGCTTCATGTGACTGACTAAACAGGTGTTCTTGATATGTTCTAGTAGCTGCAGGTCAGCACAGTGAGACAGCCTCGTACCCTCTGAAAATTCACTGTGGTTTCCTATGGTTTTTATGCAGTAACCATGGTTTTACCACAGTACCTCATGGTGATTACAGCTACAGCGGTACCTTGACACACGAGTTTAATTCGATCTGTGACTTAGCTCGTGACTTAATTTGATCGTATGTCAAATCAAATTTTCCCATCGAAATGAACTGAAACGTCATTAATCTGTTCCCGCCCCCCCAAAACACCACAAAATGCCTTTATAAACAAATAATGTACAAAAATAATGTAGAAAAAGTAACACTGTATACAGTATAACAACACAGAATGTAAAGAAATAAACTGGTTTTAAGTGAAAGACAAAGATGTTGGTGAAGATGGAAGTGGAGGAGATGGGGGGGGTGAAACCCAGTGTATGGCTCTGAATGGTAATCATGGCAGATCTTAAAAACTCAGCTACCATCATGATTTTGATTTTGAACAAACGTTTGACTTTTATACATGATGAGAAAGAGCTTCAACAGCCCGAGTTTCACTATGACCAAACTTTTCTGTTTCTCTTATTTTCAGTAAATCTAGGCTGTACTGCTATACAAACTATACAATAACTACAGTTTCATTTCTATGTGAGGGGGTGCACTCACCTTTTTTTTTTTTTTTGGCCACAGCGGCTTTTGTCCACAGAAGAGAGTGACAGGAAATGGAGGAAAGATACGGGGGAAGACACGCGGGCAAATTGGCGACGGGCCGGGACGCAAACCCACGCCGCCTGCGCGGCAACGCGGCGTGTGTATGTGGTCGCCGGCTTCACCACTAAGCCACCCAGGCGCCCCAAGGGTGCACTCACCTTTAAGAGCTACTGTAGCATCAGTGTGTAGAAAAAGATGTTCAGAGTTCAGTTCCTGCATGGTTTCAGTGTGATCATAGCTGCCTGTCTCCAGAATACACTGAAATACACACAAATCTGCTCTGGAGACAATGATGGTTATAGATCACTCATCCAGAGACGAGCATCTGCGGTCATGCAGCCAGAGACCGGCACTACTGTTAGGCAATGTGGTTTAAGTGTCTTGCCCAAGGACACAACGCAGCGAGCACCTACCCACTGCGCCACTGCCACTATCACGTTTGACTGGTACTGTATGTGTTTACAATGCTGCCATTTCCTTTACAGTTTGTAAACACTTGGGATTTATTCGTCGCATTTCTTTGCAGATTAAACTCTGCAGAAATTTCCCAACACCGACAGAAAACTGTTGAGAGGAGCCGACAGGAACAAGATTAATAATGAAAGCAAGAATTTCAAAAATATCCAGTAAGTTTAAGTGTATTTAATAACACACACACACACGCACACACACACACGCACACACACGCACACACACATTCACTTTGCATGTTACATCATTGTTGTTGTTGGGGGTTTTTGGGGGATTAATCTTGAATATCTGCCACTCTTCCTGTTCCTCTTTCTTACACACAGAGTTGGACCTGCCGTCCCAGGAAATGAAGACTGAATTACATTATTTAATAAAAATATAAATGATATAAAGATTTATTGATTCTCCTGCTTTTGATTACTCTTATGTGGCTTTTTTGGTAGCTAGATGGAAGTATGAAGCAGGATTTTTAGTTACATTTGCTGTTGCATTAGAATAAGCCTATTCATTGTTTGATCTATGCATTATTGCATTACAGTTTCATGAAACAGATTAATGGAGCTATAGATTTAATAAAGAAAACCATAGTTTATAAAAACCATGGTTATTTAACCATAGTGAAACCATGGTTTCATAAGGAGACGGTCACTCGGAGAAACTGCTTTTATTTCCTCTCATTTATCTGTACTGTGTGCAGCATGTGTGCAGTTTCTCTGCAGTGTGAGGCTGAGCTGCTGGGACAGAGGGCGACCTGTTCATCCAACAGCCTGCTGACATTACTGAGAGCAGCCATCGTTCAGTGGTTTCAGTCTACCTCAACCTTCAAGCTGCTGAAATATATTCACAGGAATTTATGCTGGAATAAAAAAGCTTGTAGCTTAATAAACAGCATTTACATTAAAAGGTTAAAATTCATTGGCCATCAGTGAAGTCTAATATTGATCAATAGGAGATAAAACATGTATAAAAGTTTTGTGTATTTCTTTTATTCTGTAACCTTTGTGAAAGAACCTATCAGGGGTCAAGGGTCAAAGGACAGGAAGTGAGTCAGAGTGAGAGTTCAAAAAGAGGCACCACTGGCTCCTCTGTCCAGGTCAAAGCTCTGTTTCCACCAGTCAACGTTCAGCAGATGCTTACAGCATGTCATCCACTTTGATGCACAGTCAGGATCTGTCCACAGGAGTGTGTCTGAGGTGGGTGACACTCCCTCTGCCCCCCGTCACAATGGAAACATGTATGCAGAGGGATTCATTTATGGGACCATAAATTACATGTAACTGGAATGAATCCTCGACCGTCGGATCTCCAGCATCCCTGTCAGTGAACATACCTCAGAGCTGTGATGCTGGAACTTTATTTATCTTCACACTTGCACTCCTCAGACAGATCCTCCATTTTGTCTGCACGCTGCTGACTGAGCTCAGCCTCCATTTTGTTATCTCCCATTACAGGCAGAGACTCAGACAGGCTTTCATTTTAAAACTTTCAGGAATTAAAAAACAATTTCCATCTGTTTTACATCCAGGTTGTTTGTTCCCACAACACACCCTCTTTGTTTGTGTGGCTGATCCTGACTGCATCAGCAACTTTAATAGGTCAGCACTTTATTTTCCTATATGCAAAAACCAAAGCATCCTGTACACTGGGTAACTGTAATGACACCACTGTGGGACAGGCAGGTTTGGACCCCAATGCAGGATTCACACTTCTAACAGTTTTTATTGTTGGAGTCTTCTCTACTGCAGGACACTGAACAGGAGTGGCCCTCCACTCTCATTATATATTCTGTATCAGTATTTCTAAAATCAGAAACATCCTTTCTCAGAGTGATGCTGAAAAGCTAATTCATGCATTTATTACTTCTAGGCTGGACTATTGTAATTCATTATTATCAGGCTGTCCTAAAAGCTCCCTGAAAAGCCTTCAGCTGATCCAAAATGCTGCAGCTAGAGTACTGACAGGGACTAGAAAGAGAGAGCAGATTTCTCCCATATTGGCTTCTCTTCATTGGCTCCCTGTTAAATCTAGAATAGAATTTAAAATCCTTCTCCTCACCTACAAGGTCTTGAATAATCAGGCCCCATCTTATCTCAAAGACCTCATAGTACCATATCACCCCAACAGAGCACTTTGCTCTCAGACTGCTGGCTTACTTGTGGTTCCTCGGATACTTAAGAGTAGAATGGGAGGCAGAGCCTTCAGCTTTCAGGCCCCTCTTCTGTGGAACCAGCTCCCAGCTTGGATTCAGGAGACAGACACCCTCTCTATTTTTAAGATTAGGCTTAAAACTTTCCTTTATGATCAAGCTTATAGTTAGGGCTGGATCAGGTGACCCTGAACCCTCCCTTAGTTATGCTGCTATAGGCCTAGGCTGCTGGGGGGTTCCCATAATGCACTGTTTCTTTTTATTCAGCTCTTTTTACTCTGTTTATACTCCACTCTGCATTTAATCATTAGTTATTATTAATCTCTGTCCCTCCCCTCAGCAGATGACCCCCCCTCCCTGAGCCTGGTTCTGATGGAGGTTTCTTCCTCTTAAAGGGAGTTTTTCCTTCCCACTGTCACCAAGTGCTGCTCATAGGGGGTCATTTAGACTGTTGGGTTTTCTCTGTATTATTGTAGGGTCTTTACCCACAATACAAAACAAATTACTTTGTGCTGTAACAGGCGGCTTTATTAGTTGGAACATGAGCTCGGGTTCAACTTGTGCTGTTGTCGGTTGTCACTACATCAGTCTGTACATTTTTTCAAATTATTTTATTCTGTAAATTTGTTCTTTTTCCCCAAATTATACTACCCAGTTGCACATCCTATTACTGTATTTTTCCTTATGTTTTAAGTTTTTCTATAATGTACAGCCTCTTATTTTTTTATATTATTTTATTTATAGTGTGACACTACAGCATACAGCCTACACAAAGCTGAAACAATGCCTGCCTTCATGTAAACACGTAGCAGGCTTCCGCTATGAATTATGGGTAGAGGCGCGAAGTCAGGAATACTGTGGATAGCAGCATAACTAACGGCGGCTTCAGGGTCACCTGAACCAGGCAGGAGGTGAAACACTTTACAACATTGTCCAAAGACTTGTTGGGTTAACTGGTGCCTCTAAGCTGGCTGCAGGTGTGAGTGTGAGAGTGAGAGTGAGTGTGGTCCAGCCACCTGTTCAGGGTGTACCTCACCTCATGCGCCATGACAGCTGAGATTTGCTCAGCAACCCTGGAGAAGAAGAAGAAAATGGATGATCGCTCACTTTTTTTGTCCCATCAGCTCTAAAATGAGCAGATCTATCAGAGAGAGACGAGTTTGTGGGTCTGTCAGCTGTTTGTGTGGAGTTGTTCTTTGTGTTCACCTCAAACCAACCTGAGTGTCATTTCTCTTTAGTTCTGATCTCACTGCTGAGCTGCACAACAAACCAAGGTCAGTAACCTTCTTCTGTCACAGCTTCAACCTGATAAATGCTCACTAATATGACCTGTTTGGCTTCATGTTTCATTGTAACCCTCACAGCTCGTCTGACTGTGAGTCCCAGCAGCTCTCAGTTTCAGTGTTGTGCTCTCAGCCTCTCAGACATTTGAATGTGGCTCAACCACAGCAGCTACTTCCTGTTACTGAGTCCAGTTAGTCTGAACAAGGTGAGACGTCTCACCGCAGTGTGTTCTGCATTAGCTAATGATTGTTTTTAAACCATTTTTTTAACAGGTTTGACCAGTCACCCACCCCTCCCCCAGCCCAATCACCCCTGCTGTCAGCACCTCCATCTTTAATGTCTGCCAACCTTTCTTCTCAGGACCTCACACCTCTCAGCTCTCAGCCATCACCCACCCCCTTCACCTCAGAGGACTCCATCCCACAGCCCCCTCCCCCTCCCCCTCCCCCACCTCCATCTTTCCCTTTCAACTCTTCATGTGAGGAATGAGATAGTCAAGATCAAGGTGCGAAAGGCTGCAGGTCCAGACGGCATCAGCTCCAGACTCCTGAGGTGCTGCGCAGATCAACTGTGTGGCACCATGGGATACATGTTCAACCTGAGCCTGAAGCTGGGGACAGTACCACAACTGTGGAAGTTATCTTGTGTGGTACCGGTACCAAAGAACAAGCATCCAAAGGATCTTAGCAGCTACAGGCCGGTAGCCCTGACATTGCATCTAATGAAGACCCTCGAGAGGCTGGTCTTCAACCATCTATGCCTCATGGTGACGTCTTCATTGGAACTGCTGCAGTTTGCCTACCGGCCTGGCAATGGGGTAGGCCATAGTCAAATGTCTTCCAGGGGCCAGAGCAGGCGACATTCGTGGAAATTTGAAACTGCTGGCTAAGGCTAATCGTAGATTTGGTAAGATCGTTATTCACGTCGGCATTAATGACACCCGGTTACGCCAATCGGAGGTCACTAAAATTAATATTGACTCGGTGATTTTGATAGTTGTCTGGTCCCTGTCTGTTTTTCAGTTTTGCTTCCCCTGGTCTTGTCGTAGTAATCAGCGTCACCTGTGATCCTACCTGTTGCCCATTCCCTCATTATCCCTCTGTGTATATATTGTCTGTGTTCTCACTCGTTCCTTGTTGCATCCTCGTCTCTGGTCAGTGTTGTCATCACTGCCCTGCTGTGTGCTTCATGATTCATGCCATGTTATGTTCATAGCTATGTTGAAGTTTAGTATTGTGTACTGCTGGCCCCCGACCAGCCCCGCTTTGGTTCGTCATTATAAATAAAGTTTAAGCTTAAGTATAAGCTCTGCCTCTGAGTCCTGCTTTGGGGTCCTCTGCTTTGCCTGCACCAGCAGAACGTGACAGTATCAGTGTAACGAAGAGGTTTTTAGTTACGTTTTTATTCATTTGTATGGTTTGGGTATTAAATGTTGGAACACATTTGCACTTTATTAGCACTCATCATCTACCTCCTGCACCGAGCTCTGACCCACCTGGAGAAGCCTGGAAGCACTGTGAGGATCATGTTCTTTGATTTCTCCAGTGCTTTTAACACCATCCAGCCAAGACTTCTGAGGGACAAGCTGGAGCTGTCAGGAGTGGACCACCACATCTCCGAGTGGATACTGGACTATCTCACTGACCGCCCACAGTACGTGAGGACACAGGGCTTTGTCTCTGACAGGCTGGTCTGCAGTACGGGGGCCCCACAGGGAACTGTGCTGGCACCGTTCCTCTTCACCCTCTACACTGCAGACTTCTCCATCAACTCCCCATGCTGCCATCTGCAGATGTTCTCAGACAACTCTGCCGTAGTTGGCCTCATCACAGGTGAGGATGACTCAGAGTACAGACAGTGGGCTCAGGACTTTGTGGGCTGGTGCCAGCTAAAACACTTCCTGATCGATGCTGCTAAAACCAAGGAGCTGGTGGTGGATTTCCGCAGGTGCAGACCAGGGTTATAATAGTTTTGGATTTTACATTATAGTTTAGTTTTAGTTAGTTTTTACTTTTTTTTCTCTAATTCAGTTAGTTTTAATTAGTTTTCAGAGCGGTTTTGCTCATTTTTATTTTTGGTTTATTGCTTAGTTTTAGTTTAGGTTTGTTAGTTTCAGTATTAGTTTTAGTTTTTCATGCTTTGTCAGGTGCAAGATTCAAGGCGCAAAAGTGACTATTGTGTAATAACAACTCAAAAATACCGTTTAAAGAAATATATTCAACAACCAACTGTGCTAAATGTGTGTAATATTAAGGACACACATGAACATCAACAGGGAGAAACAAAGAAAAACATGAACATGTAGTTTATTGTAGAATAAATTCTACAATAAACTACAATAAAGTTCAGCATCAGTGCAGCAGATTAACAGCAGCTTCTGTTTTGGAGCTAGCTTGGTTAGATGCTGCATATGTGGCCAACCTCATGTCGCACTTCTGCTTGTGTAGCTGGATTGTGTGTTCATTACCTTACGGTCGTGTGCTGGTGTTTTATATGCGGTGCTGGGACTTCTTTTGGTCCTCGCTCTTTGTGCTCAGTTTTTTGGCTGCAAACATATTTGTTCCTGTTTTTTCACTTTCTTCATTCCCTCGAGTCCTTATATTGATTGTTCCTGATTGTTATTCTCTCACTGATTAAGTGGAAACGCACAAGGACTAAACAGGTTCATCACAACGTTGCGGCTGCGTGGCAGCGACGAGCAGTCACATTTCTCCAGAGCTGAATGCCAGATTGTCGGTTCAGAGCGGTTTCCTTGTGTGCGCTTCTCAGGTGGACTTTGATGTTGGTGTTTTTTCCTCACTGAGACGTGTTCCATACATTTTTCATCATTCACAACAAGACACTCTTCTATCTGTATTATCGGACTCAAAGAAACTCCATATGAGACTCTGCCGCTTTCTCGACAGACCGCTGACATTACTTTAAGGACCAGCGCGGTGAGTACGCACACGCACACACGCACGCACACACGCACACAGCTGGCCGACGGCGCTCCCAGCTTAAACTCGGAGAGCGGAAAATGATCAATCCACAAGGCTTTTAAATAAAATGACAAACAAGAAAAGGAAGGTCATTTTATCTATAATTTTAGTTTTTTAAACTCACAGTACAGTTTTATTTAGTTATTGTTTTTTCCTTTTAATTTTAGTTTTTATTTATTGCAGTTAACAACAATGTTTTTTCAATTTCAGTTTTCGTTATTTCTTTCGTTTTCGTTAACTATAATAACCCTGGTGCAGACCCACCACACTGACACCGGTGAACATCCAGGGAGTGGACATGGAGATAGTGGACTCTTATAAGTACCTGGGTGTTCACCTGAACAATAAACTGGACTGGACTCACAACACTGATGCGCTATACAGGAAGGTTCAGAGCAGACTGCCTGCTGAGAAGGCTGAGGTCTTTTGGAGTGCAGGGGGCACTCCTGAAGACCTTCTATGACTCTGTAGTAGCATCAGCCATCTTCTATGCAGCAGTATGTTGGAGCAGCAGCTTGTCTACAGCTGAGAGGAAGAGGATAGACAAGCTCATCAGGAAAGCCAGCTCTGTCCTAGGATGTCCTCTCGACCCAGTGCAGGTGGTGGGAGACAGAAGGACTCTGACCAAAATAACATCACTGATGGACAAAGTCTCCCACCCCATGCATGAAGCTGTTGCTGAGCTGGAGAGCTCCTTCAGTGACAGACTGCTGCATCCTAAATGCACAGAGGAGCGTTACCGCAGATCCTTCCTCCCAGCAGCTGTAAGACTGTATAACCATCACTGCTCCCAACAAAAATAGAACCAATAGTATGTATATATTGTATAGTAATACATAGTATATTGTTATTTCCTGTAGTTATAATCCTGTACAGTGTATATTATTTTATTATTAGTAGTATTGTTAATCTTGTACTGTTGTGTTTTGACATTGTTACACCTAAATTTACGCTTTGTGGGAGAATAAAGGCTGTTTCTTCTTCTTGTGTTCAGGTTAGGAACATGTTTCCTTTGTGTTGTGCGCTGCACTGTGTGACTTTGCCGGTTATTTCTGATCACAGCACAGTAGTTCAAATAAGACCAGAGTGAAAAGCTGCTGCAGATTAAATCATCACTCACCCTCTTCATCCTCTTCACAGCTGCAGTGTAATAAAGTACCTGCATTCATTTAACTGTTGATTCTGCAGACATGGATTCAGCTGCAGTCTATCAGCAGTGAGAAGTGAAGAGGTTCTTTCCTGACCTTTATTCCAAAGACAGAAACTCTCATTACACTTAGCATCAGTGGGAGAACTGTGGATTTTTTCCATGAGTCATTTTTTTCCCAGTGGACTCAGGTGAACTCTGTTTTTATGAGTCCAAACCAAATTTTCCAAAACAAACTGATGCCAAATTCATAACCAGAGAATTTCCATACTCACATGCAAACCTGTTGTAGGCACCAATGTGAATGTTTATATGTTTTGGTGGCACAGGTGTTTAGATTTTTTCTACACCTCAGGTGATTGCTTAGGGGTGTGGTCTTATGTTATTTACCTGATACGGGCGTAGCCGACAGGTTGTTGGGTGAGGGTTTTTTGGCAAACTTGCTGTTGACCATTAGTCCTAACCACCGTCATTTTGAACGTTATTTCACAACGATATATTTGTTTACGTTTTAAAATAAATACACAAAAGGCTAATGGAACTTGTCGTGGCTTATTGGAGACATGTCACAGTGCAAAACCTACTCAGCCAGCAGCGGCTATAGTTAGGAATCGAAGTCGCTACATTTAGTCAACAGAAAGTTTACTTTGGCTCCTACACCTGTGCTCTGCATATTTCTGTCTGTGTCCATGTAAACTGAACAAGAGGCTTTGAAAACAAAAATGTTTTGAAATAAAGCAATAAAAGAAATGCAGCTGTCTAATGGATTATTTTATATTAGTAATATTTTATATTAGTATTTTGTATTATTAAGAACAACAGAACTCACTGCTGGCAGGCAGCAGAGACAAAATTTCATAACTCAGCATCAACTATGGTGAGGCAGCGTTGGCAGGTGGAGCGCGAGACAGAGAGCATCATCTTGTTAAAATCACACAAACACTGATATACAATAAGAACCCACTGTGACATGGGTGACACAGCTTCACATGTTCTGGAAATTTTCTCAAATAAGATTTTAATTAAAAAGATTTTTGAAATTCTGAATAAATTTTCCTTCAAGGAGAAACAAGTATGGGCTCTTATGGGATATAAGAAATTCTGTTCATAGCAAACATTTAAACATCAACACACACGTCACTGTACAGTTATTGTTGGTTATTACAGAAAAACTTTGGTCCTCCGACAGGTGTTATAACAGTGTTTGTCTGTTAGTGCATCAGGAGGTCTCCACCTCGTCTCCTTCAGTGATGATTCTCTGCAGTACTTTCATCACTGGTTATCTCACATCAGTCTGGGAGGAGTTGACTCGAGTGACTAGAAAAAAACCCTGAGATCAGCAGACCAGCATCGGCAACAGAAGTCCCAGAATAATTTGTTCTGGAAGCAACAGTAGATTTTTCATTTTGTCCAAGCTGTAATCAACTGACCTGTGCTGCTACTCCCATATTCACTGCTCTTTGTGGATTAAGCCAGCTGAATTCAACAAGAGCTGAACAGATATTATGTGAGCTGATTTCCAACCTTCAGACACAATAAAGCTAGTATAACACGTAGAGTTCAGTCATCAGCTTAAACTGAATTTGATGTCCTCACCCTGGATCTAACCAGTCCAGCATAGTGCATTAATGTAAGCTTTATCATAACTGTCACAGCTCGGCGTGTGGCAGGCAGAGTAGGACCATAACACAGGAACTCTGAGACAAAATAAACTTAACGCTGTCGTGTTTCCACTGCAGCAGGCAGGACACAGGACCCCAATTTAAGACTCTGGAGGCTCGAACTGTGTTTAACTTAAACTTTATTGGCTAAAAGTAAAACAAGAACCTGGACAGGAGCCAGCTACACAAAACAGGAAACTCAAAACACAAAACTATAACAAAAAACAGAATACAAAACAACAACAAACTGGGAAGCCAAACTGTAAGAAAAACTAGTAAACATAACTAGAAATATAACAAAAAGCAGAACTTCACTAAACAGACTCAGAACACTGGGCCAATGGCATTTAGGATTATACAGGATTTATTGCTGCAGCTCACAGGGAGAGAAATACAAAACATAACCAACTCTTAACTTAAACTGGGAAACAAGGACCCACACAGCACAAGGGAGGATTTAACAAAGAATAAGAGGTATGGAATTATATAAAAACTGTGGGCTGCATGAGCTTAACGCTGTAATGCTTTTTATTCACAAGCATCCTCCAAATTACGTTTCTACTGCAGGTCTATTTTTAGTCGATAATCAGGCACCAAACGATCGCTAGTGCTAATGGTAGCCCCCGCTAGCAACCTATGGTTATAGAGATGGTTCTGGTGGCTACAGCTGACGTAAAAAAAAACAGCTGACATTCTCTGCACAGGCAGAGCCACAGGGGTTGGACAATGAAACTGAAACACCTGGTTTTAGACCACAATAATTTATTAGTATGTTGTAGGGCCTCCTTTTGCGGCCAATACAGCATCAATTCATCTTGGGAATGACATAAACAAGTCCTGCACAGTGGTCAGAGGGATTTTAAGCCATTCTTCTTGCAGGATAGTGGCCAGGTCACGACGTGATGCTGGTGGAGGAAAACGTTTCCTGACTCGCTCCTCCAAAACACCCCAAAGTGGGTCAATAATATTTAGATCTGGTGACTGTGCAGGCCATGGGAGATGTTCAACTTCACTTTCATGTTCATCAAACCAATCTTTCACCAGTCTTGCTGTGTGTATTGGTGCATTGTCATCCTGATACACGGCACCGCCTTCAGGATACAATGTTTGAACCATTGGATGAACATGGTCCTCCAGAATGGTTCGGTAGTCCTTGGCAGTGACGCGCCCATCTAGCACAAGTATTGGGCTGAGGGAATGCCATGATATGGCAGCCCAAACCATCACTGATCCACCCCCATGCTTCACTCTGGGCATGCAACAGTTTGGGTGGTACGCTTCTTTGGGGCTTCTCCACACCATAACTCTCCCGGATGTGGGGAAAACAGTAAAGGTGGACTCATCAGAGAACAATACATGTTTCACATTGTCCACAGCCCAAGATTTGCGCTCCTTGTACCATCGAAACCGACGTTTGGCATTGGCACGAGTGACCAAAGGTTTGGCTATAGCAGCCCGGCCGTGTATATTGACCCTGTGGAGCTCCCGACGGACAGTTTTGTGTGTGTGTGTGTGTGTGTGTGTCCTTAAACTTAGTTACAGAAAGACTTCTACTGTAATAAAACTTTTAAAGTAAATGTAAATGTTACTAAGAAATGATCAGACAGGAGGGGGCTTTCAGGGAATACTGTTAAGTCTTCAGTTTCTATGCCATATGTCAGGACAAGATCCAGAGTATGATTAAAGTGGTGGGTGGGCTCCTTTACATTTTGAGAGAAGCCAATTGAATCTAACAATAGATTAAATGCAGTGTTGAGGCTGTCATTCTCAGCATCTACATGGATGTTAAAATCACCCACTATAATGATTTTATCTGAACTGAGCACTAAATCAGATTTTTTTTTAAAAAGGATGTGAGTTTCCTTTTTTAATGTTGATTTTTCCTCCACTGAGACAACAAAAATGCAGTCCTCACGCCTCACCTGTTGAGATGCAGCAGGTAATCAGAAACAGTACTGAAATGCACCGACCTCAGTTAGTCATGGTCATGTGATGTGGGTGTTTTAAACCCCACCTTCACTTCTGAAGCTGAACACAGCATCAAAACGTCAGTACCAACCGTCCCATCACTAGAAAGGAGAGCTCTGCTGACACAGAAATTTTCCCAAAATCTGACATATAATCTCATCAGTTTTTAAGCTCAGGTTCTGTTGCTGACTTTAAATACAAACAGACTCACATTTTGAACAAACTCAGTGCTGGATCATCAGAATAAACCCTGAAATGTCTGCTGGAACTGGATCGCTCGGCTGGACTTTCCTGTTCGTCGACATCATCGTGTTTGTCTTCGCAGGTGAGATTTACCTGTTAGAAACCAAATTATATGGACCTCAATTATAAAAAAAGTTGATGAAATACAATAGAATGAGTTTACTTGTGATTCCATTTGAGACAAAGAAGTGTGATGGGTGTGTTAGTGTGTGTGTGTGTGTGTGTGTGTGTCAGTGTGTGTGTGTGTGTGTGTGTGTGTGTGTGTGATGTGTGATGTGTTGTAGTGTCAGCAGTCAGTATCTTTGTGTATCTGTAGCTCCATAAAGGCAGCATGCAGAGACTCCCAGTGTCTGATAATCAGAGGCTGCTTTCTCTCTCAGATTGTGTTCACTGATTATCAGGACATGTTGTTGTTGTTGTGTGAAGCTAACATCTGCTAGTTCCTGAACCCTCAGTGGGTCACTGCTGACCTGCTGGACGTTCACAGGGTCAAATGAATGAAACCAAAATGACTCAAAACTCAAACATCAAAGGAAAGAAACAACATATTTAAAGACAGTCATTCTGATCATAATTGGACTTTGACCTTTAACCTCTCTGCTCTGTGTTGTTTCCTCTTTCAGAGCAGAAAACCATCACAGCTGATCCTGGACAGGACGTCACTCTGACATGTCGAGCTCCAAATTGCAACATCACAGGTGTAGAGTGGAGCAGAGCTGATCTGGAGCCAGAATATGTTCTTCTGTACCAGGATGGGAGGTTTTTTCCAGATAACCAGCATCCATCTTTCAAGAACCGGGTGTATCTGCGGGACAGACAGATGAAGGATGGAGACGTGTCTGTGATCCTGAAGAATATGACAGTTAATGATGTGGGAACGTACGACTGTGCTGTTTACATGAGAGAAACTTGCTCATGGCAGTTCAGCAGCACCAGCCTGAGAGTTCCAGGTGAGTGATCAGAGCTGAGTGTGTCTGTGATCAGAGGTGAAGCTGCTTCCTGGTTGCTGATGTTTCTTTGTGTGTTGTGTGGATGACCTGCTGGATGTTGGAGGCAGACAGATGTTTAGCAGCTGTTGGCTTTTTGGCTGCTAGTCTAGAGGAGAGAGGTCACATTTTTGTTGCTGTGCAGAAATCCTTCAACAACAGACCCACTTAGAGCTGCTTTCAGTGTTGCTGTTGTGTTACTGCACACATGTGTGATGGTCCTACAGTCCAGCGTAGCAAACATCTCCCTGAAGCCTCTTCCTCAAAGGTTGATGAGAGCAGCTGAAAGGACAGATCTGTGAATGCAGTCAGACACTTTCACTCTCATTAGCAGTTGCTTTAGCCGCTCACCTAGAAGTAGAGAAAAGTTTATTTCTTGTCTCGCCAACTTCCCATCAGCAGCCCTCATTTCACCTGTACTTGAAGTTACAGGTCGTTCACTTTCTGTGGTCTCAGGTCTCAAATAGTAAAATAGTATAGAATAACTAGATAAAAATAAATAATAAGTACACAAAAACTAAAATCATCCTCTCAAGCCTGGTCAAAAGCCAAGTGAAATAAGTGGGTCTTTAAAAGTGGCCAATGAAGAGGCCTCTCTGATGTGTAATGGCAGTGAGTTCCACAGTTTAGGAGCTGCCACCCCAAAGGCTCTGTGCCCCCCAAGCTTCCGCTTAGTCCTTGGCACATCCAAAAGTAGTTTGTCGGCTGATCTTAGCATGCGGGAATCAGAATGTAGGTGCAGTAACTCAGAGGGGTACGATGGAGCAAGGCCATTTAAAGACTTAAAAACAAATAAAAGGATTTTAAAATAATTCTAAAATAAACAGGTATCCAGTGCAAAGAAGATAAAACAAAGGTAATGTGCTCCCTCTTATGTATTCCAATCTAAAGCCTTGTGGCGGCATTGTAGACCAGCTAAAGACGAGCCAGGGAGGACTGGTTAATGCCAAAATACAAAGAGTTACAGTAATCCAGCCGGGTCATAACAAACAAAAGACACTTATCTCCGGTTCTGTCCATGCTCTTGGATGAATGTTCTGGAACGCAATTTCATTGTATGTCTTGATTGTGTGTGTTGATGTATAATGGCAATAAAATCCTTCTGATAACATCCTTCTGATCTGAAAGGCATGGATTACAGCTTCAAAATTATCTTTTGACAACATACTTTTAATCTTGGCGAGCTGTCTCAGGTGAATGAAACTGGATTTCACCACAGCAGTGATCTGACCCTCCAACTTAAGACTCTCATCCATCTTTACACCCATATTTCTGACCGCAGGCTTTACATACTGGGATAAAGGACCCAGATCCACAGGAATCGACCCCCCAGTGACCAAAACTGATCACCTCTGTCTTATTTTCATTAAAATTCAGGAAATTCAAAGCCATCCAAGCTTTGATTTCATCAAGGCACTTTGTTAGGGTCTGTAAGGCACTTGCATTGCTATGTTTTAGGGGCATATATATCTGGGTATTGTAAGCGTAGCAGTGGAAAGCAATTTTATGCTTTCTGAGAATAGAACCAAGGGCCAGCAAATATAGAAAAAACAGGCAAACTGGTACAAAGCAGCACAGTGGGGAACAGACACTGACGGGTCAAAAGTGGGAGGTGAAATGAGATCCATAACATTTTCCTCGTTTTGCCACAGAGAAATTTGCAAATTTCTCACAAGCCTCAGGTGAAGGCTCAATGCCAGTAGACTGAGGGATGTTCAAAACAGTATCAATAATGTCAAACAGTCACGGGGCTTATGTTTGGCCTCTTTCACGGTTGCCTGGTAATGATGCCAACAGTCCTTTAATATTTCAAAAGACACCTGGAGCTTGTTCTTTTTCCATTTTCGTTCAGCTTTTTGGCATTCACGTCTGACAGCACAAGTTGTGTTGTTCAACCAGGGCTCAAATTTAGTTCTAGGCCTCCTTTACTGGAGCCACTGTATCTAAAACAGACTGGCAGATGGAATAAAACCAGGAGGTGAGTACCTCTGTGTTAGAAGACTCGGGAATGCCACAGTTCAAATCAAAAATAGCAGAGAAATGTGCAGCAGTAGACAGGTTAAAAACACGACAGTGCTGTGCCAGAGCATGAGGTTTAACTATGTTACAGGGCAAAGCAAGGTCAAATAAGACAGGCGTACGGTCTGAGAACACCACAACACAAATCTACAGGTTAGAAATAGACAAGGGAGCCTATCCCAGTTGATAAAGCTTTTAAAGCAACAAGGTTGACCAAGGTGCTGGACATGAGAAAACAATAACACAATAAAATAAATATACCCTACACACACACACACACATACATGCATGCAAACACACATCAATAAATATATCTAAGAAATCACAAAAAATATAAAAGATAGTACAACAGCCTAAATGAGCTCTCACTCTGGCCTGAAAGCCAAAGAATAAAAATGAGTTTTAGGATGCACTTTAAAAATATGCAGGGAGGAGGCCACACTAACACGAGGGGGCAGCTTATTCCACAGTTTATTGGCCATGGCTAATGGAGCTGATGATCTAAGTTTCGTTCCTGTTATTTTTTACATGATAGGAATGCCAAAAATGCTTTTTGAATCTTTGAGTGGGGGCGATATCAGCAGGCCAGGCTAAGGGCTAGAGATTAGCAATGATTTTCTTAAAAAAGGAGAGGGACACCGGTTCAAATCCACTAACTATTCTTCTCGCTGATTTATCAGACTTTTTATCTGATTTAATGCTCAGTTCAGATAAAATCATTATAGTGGGTGATTTTAACATCCATGTAGATGCTGAGAATGACAGCCTCAACACTGCATTTAATCTATTGTTAGATTCAATTGGCTTCTCTCAAAATGTAAAGGAGCCCACCCACCACTTTAATCATACTCTGGATCTTGTCCTGACATATGGCATAGAAACTGAAGACTTCACAGTATTCCCTGAAAGCCCCCTCCTGTCTGATCATTTCTTAGTAACATTTACATTTACTTTAATGGATTACACAGCAGTGGGGAATAAGTTTTATTACAGTAGAAGTCTTTCTGAAAGTGCTGTAACTAAGTTTAAGGATCTAATTCCTTCATTATTATGCTCTTCAGTGCCAACACAGTGCAGAGCAGCTACCTAAACTCTGCTCCCAGTGAGGTCGATTATCTCGTCAATAGTTTTACATCCTCACTGCGTACGACTTTGGATAGGCTTAAAACTTTCCTTTATGATCAAGCTTATAGTTAGGGCTGGATCAGGTGACCCTGAACCCTCCCTTAGTTATGCTGCTATAGGCCTAGGCTGCTGGGGGGTTCCCATGATGCACTAATACTACATTTGCCGGTGCTCGTGCCAGTGCTGGTGTTGGTTTCACTGAACCGGCAAAACGCTTAAGAACTAGCCTGCATTTCCACCGCGCTTTGTGAACTGCTCCTTTACGTATGAGTGTGGGCGGGTCCTCATCTGAATGAATGAATGCATGAATAAATACCTTTATTAGTCCCCCATTGGGGAAATTACAGTTAACAGAACACCCATCCAAGAAGACAAACAAACAAACATGGGGAGATAGGTGAACTGTGGCCATGCTGCCCCCTTCTGGAGGCGGTGCCATTAAAAAGACAGAAACAATAGTGAAAACATATAGAGATGAGTGAGGCTACTGTGGGGCTGACTCAAACTCCCTCCTCAGCTAACAGTTCTGATAAGATGCAGAGTTCATCAGCAGCTAGGTCAGGGAGATCAGTCCAACACAGGTCAGAAGAAGACAGGACAGCGGGGGGGTAGAGCATCTGTTTACAAAACATCCAACTGAGATAAGCGGCAGTCCAAGGCTGCCAGGGAGCCAAATTCCTGATTCTATGACTTGTTTTGGTGCACACTGTACTGATTAATTTGTGGACAGCCTTCAGTCTTTCTGGTACCTCTCTGTGGCAAAAAAAAAGGTATACTGAGTCTGAGTTTGAGTCTGTACCTCTCTGCATACCAGTCATAAGCAGCCTTACCAAGCACTAACAGCTGCCTAGACTTACCGACTTGTAATGACAAACCAGGTATGTCCAGGTCCAATTCAGAGAAATCCTAGTGTCATTAAGTCGAATGTGCATGTCCTCCATCAACAGTACGGCCAGCCACGTAAGAGGGGTAGGGTTCTCCTTTCCCCAATCTCCTCATGTTGAAAATTTTATTAGGCATCTGGACACGGAAGTCGAAGCGCACAAACGTGGAAGAACATGCTCCCCTTTCTCGTGCTGCAAATACGTTTCCAAACCAAACTACTGCAGCATCTGTGTGCAGCACAGAGGGAAACACAGACAGCGATTAGAGCAAGACGACAAGTACGCACTTTGTGTCCTTTTATCTGTGATATGAACTGATACAAAGCAGCAAGTTCAGCCTTAGAGCCCAACCTAATTCACAGCCGTGAAAATCGCTTCGCTTTTCTCATGTAATACACATGTAATATGGTAGAAAACTGGATGTTGAGACGGCAGAGTCACGCCCTTCTGCCGCTTTCGTCACGCGTTCTTGGTTCCAGACCAGCTAGTTTGCAGGGCCGGAGTTGAACCCGTTTTTCGGCCGAGCACCGAGTGCTTCCACAGTGGAAAACCCGCCTAACGGTTCAAATTACGGCACCGGCTCCAGAACCCTGTTGGTGAGAAAGAGGCCTGTGTGTGTGTGTGTGTGTGTAAAGATCAGAAACATCCAGTAGGTGGCAGCAGAGGAGCTTCATTCTGCCCAGCAACCCATGACTGTTTTCATCTGACCTTTGACCTTCAACATAACAGGAGAGGAAACAGAAATTAAATATGAAAAATATGAAGTTTAAAGGAAGAAGAAAACTAAATGAATGACTTTAATTATTGATGTTAAAGTTCATCAGTGAACTAAAGTGTCTCAAATCTTCCTGAATAATCGAGTGCATTCAAACATTAATGTGACCTTTAGGGTCAGCTGCTCTCAGGCTGTTTGTACTGATGTGTGACAGCAGGACGCTCTGACCCCTCACAGGAACGGGGTCAGAGGTCACATTTGTCCTCCATCTTGTCTGCAAGTGAAAGTGAAACTGCTGAGCTCCTCCTCCATCTTGTGTCTGATTACAGAGAGCTGTGTGCAGACTGACAGACACACTTTAGGAGAGTCCCGCCTCTAAACCAGTGACCTCCAACCTTTGCTTCATTCCAGGCTGACAGCAGTGAGACTGAACACCAAACACCTTGTTACGACCTTTTCTTCCTGAAGGAAGGTGAGAGCCTTCAACTACACACAGATGGTTCAATCTCAGCACAGGAGAGCTTCAGCAGCTTTGATGTGAAATGATTTGATTGGCTCATTTTTGATGGGGGTGGGGTTTAGTGGCTCTTTCATCTGAACTTTTTGGATGCATGTTGTTACTTCTTCACACATTCAAAGGTCCTTTCCTTTCCCATTCTTCAGAGGAAATTGTTGTTATTGCCTCTGATCAGCTTCTCTGTGACTGTCTCAGAGCAGCCATGTTTACCAGCTGCTCTGCTCTGTATCATATTTTCCAGACAGTGATTGGCTGTAACAGAGGGCCTGCTGGGGAGGATGAAGCTGACCAACACCGTCCTGACTTGATGTTTGTCCATCCATCCATTCTCTTATTCTCTTCTACTTACCCTGCAGGGTCACGCAGGGGAGGAGGGGCTGGAGCCTATCCCAGCTGTCATAGGGTGAGAGGCAGGTACACCTGTACAGGTCACCAGCCTGTCACAGGGCTAACACAGAGAGAAACAACCATTCACACCTCTGGGCAATTTAGAGTGACCAGTTAACCTAACCGCAGTAAGTGCAGGTCTGTGGACTGTGGGAGGAAACCCACACAGATTATATATAAATGATACAAAATTAAATGAAATAAATTATAAAATAGAATAGAATAGAATAGAATGCCTTTATTGTCATTATACAGGATGTACAATGAGATTGGAGGGCCACTCCTGTTCAGTGCCATGCAGCAGAAAATCAAACTCTCTAAAATAAAAATAAAAATATTATAATCTAGTACAATCAAGAAATATACAGAAAATAAACAATGTATAAAATATATAAAAAATAGAATGTATAGAAATTAGGGCCGGGACTTTAACGCGTTAATTTCGATTAATTAATTACGGGGAAATTAACAAATTAAAATTTTAACGCATTTTAACGCAC